>JAUELC010075687.1:0-12183 GCA_031471745.1 Cryptochiton stelleri
TGTCACACTTTAGAAACGCATTAACAGCCTGCTTACATATAAACAACTCTTTTGGTAGGTTTAGCGCCACGTGCCTCGTACACCCGTAGTGAGACCCTACTAGTTTTAAACAGAGATGAAACGCATAATCACACTAATCTTTTACCAGATGCGAATAACTATCGTGTTTGAACTGCTGACATAAGCTGTAACAGATATGATGTGGTCTAGACTAAAAACTCCAAATATAAGCCTTCATCAACCTGTACCTCAACCGTAAAAGAATCTTTAATTCGCCCCCTACCTCGCTTCAAACCATTTTCAGTTATTAATTAAATATCCACGATATTGTTCAATTAAGTCATATTATACGTTGCCGAACAATTTTCTTTACAGTTGTGATCCGTGTCTCGCTGAAGCCGCCATGTTCGTTCAAAACATCGATCAGGTAAGGTTGAGAAATACTTTTAATGTGAATTTGTATTGTTAGTGCAGATTTTATATATCGTACCAGACCACAATTGGTCAATGAAGTGCTGTAGTCGCTTAACACGGTAAGGGGGCCTACACTCATGTATGCTTGAAGATTGACATATTGTCTGTGTCGCTTATTAGGCGGGGGGGATATAATGGACTCAAACATCATAGCTAATCATTGATGATCGGAAAGTCTTATTATCAATAATACATGGTGACATTATCCAGGTGGAATACCGTATATTGATTATCAAGTTTCGACGCTGACAGACTGTGTCTGTTCGTGGAGCCTTTTAGCGCTGATTTGTTTAACAGTATTTCTCAATCCAGGATGGATAGTGATCCGGCGTGATATTGTCTCGTTCCAAACCAGCTATTTACAGATTACCTCTAAATCACTAATGACAAACAGGGTAATTAGGTAAACAACTTACATGATTAAGTTGATAAACACACACTCTGGCGATGTCTGTGTCTACTATTTACAATAACAAGAAAACAGTATTTTTAATATGTTGACGCGGGATTGTCTCCTACGCTTGTTGTGAGTCGAGATGGGTAGAGTTTTGCCGTAAAGTCGATACATATTCTAGTCAATACCCTAACAGTATTTCTTACTGAGAAGATTATAATTGTACAATATTACATAACGATAGTAACAACTAATAACTATGAATTATTTAAAAGGGAAGCTTTGTTATAGATTTGGTCACAGACTGATATGATGATAGGCTGTGAAATATAAACAAAATTCTATTATTTTATTGTTACCACTTTGCCCGTTCATATTCACAGTCAAGAGATAATAATAAAGTATTTGAAACTTCTCTCCATTGTATCATCAAGCATCCATTGACAAATTGTAAATGAACTATATATGCTTGAGCTAGACTTGTTCTCCAATATCTTCCCGGGGCAAGGCTGATATTCCCACAAACTCTGTAATCAGCTTTGTCACGATTACTGCTTTAAGGCGGTCAGACAGAGATCAAAGTGAAATAGTAAAACAAATATACCAATCGCCTCTGCCACAATATCATGATAAACAGCGGAGAAAAACATCCCTCTTTACGATCAAGGGCTCTAAGTATGCTTATTCTTGATTGTCTGTTGGAGCGGTGATATTTAATTTCTGCCATACTTCGTTAAATAAATGTTCCATGTCTTCCACATCGATTTTCACAATGCGGGCTGTGTGCAGAGATATGACACCATGGCTAACTCTTGACATTTGTCTTGCTAATAGCTTCAGCTGGAAGAGTTATCTCGTCCCTATTTGACCAGAAATATGGTGCAAGCGTGACAAGGGGATGGTCAACGTTTCACGTCGAGACACCATGTCTCGAGAAGATGGTTGTCCTATTTGTTGACCTGCTTCTCATAACAAAGAATTTACTGATATATAATATTATATTTACTTACACAATGGTTACATAATGTCCAAACATTTAACAATATCGCGTGTATTGGATTTTAATTATAAGAGGTATTATAAAGTAGAGTGTCATTAAAACTCTGAAATGCAGGGTGACAATTATCGATAGAACCTGGGATATACTATATGGAAGGATTGGAAACTCCCCTGAAATTCGAGGCAGCCCGCCGTTGATCTTTGACTCTGCCCGTTCAATACACAGTTACATGTAACTCTACTTGCTGTCTCGAGTTGCCTAAATTTATACTATCCGAGTTCTAATACCTTATCGAAAAACCTGGATGTTATTTTTTTAACAACTCTGCTATATAAATGATTTCGCCACTGTCTATAACCCCACTGGAGTTAACTGTATGAGGAGCAGGCTAACCGAGTGAAACATTCACTCCTCGGAGTTCCCAATACCTCCACACTTTATCCCAGATAGAGCCAAATAATATACTGTGAATGTATGTGATGTCAGACTGGTTGCCTTTATTACAGTGAGGCAAACCTTAAACAACATGAATACAGCCTGTCCCTCAGAGGCACTGCCGTCATATGAGTGAAATAATCTCAAGTACGACGTTAAACACCAAGCTAACAAAGACAATACACTAACAGACAGAGGCCTGGCCTCTCAGCAAAGCATAACATTGCCAATAAAAAGATACCCAAAGGAAATAAGAACAGAAAAATGATAAAGGGTAAAGATGCGTCTAATTCGTTATTGTGAACGAACATGGTAAATTAAGAAAGACATAACCAGGATTGTCTTGGTGTAGGTGCCCTTCCCAGAAATTTAGAAACCGCAAATGTCTGTATAATTTATTGTCACGAAAGGACAATCCAGACCGGTACTAAAAGAGCATTTCGTGTGTGTGATATTTGCTGGGAATTGAGCAA
This sequence comes from Cryptochiton stelleri, assembly GCA_031471745.1. Taxonomy (NCBI): domain Eukaryota; kingdom Metazoa; phylum Mollusca; class Polyplacophora; order Chitonida; family Mopaliidae; genus Cryptochiton; species Cryptochiton stelleri. The sequence continues at coordinate 2,777 of JAUELC010075687.1, forward strand.
CTGCAAACTTAAACCTTGCGGAAAATATATTTAAATGTTCCTGTTCAAGGTTGTGACTATTATTCGTGTCGTAACCTAATCATTGATTATACAGATCAACGATCTGTACTTGTTTGATTGACATCCATCAACTTAACATCCGGGTCACTGATAAAACATATCAGACATATTTTGAAGAAAAAAAAACGGTTAAACTCGACAAGATAATGACCATAATACTTTACAAACACTTTCCGATTATCAGCATGTTACCATGACAACGTGCTTAGGCCTACAGGTTTCCATGTCACGCTGAAAACATGTTTTTGAAATAATGTAAGAGATTTTTGAAACACTATCTTATTCGAGTTCCTGTGTGACGAACGGAAATTAATAACTGCAAAAAGGCTTCATAATTCTTCTGAAATAGGAAAAGTATGAAGGCAAATTTAAATATCGCAGCACGCTTCAAAGCAGTGCCTCGAAATGCAGAGTAAGTTTGTGAGTCCCATTATGGTTATTAGTTTATCTATTAAAATAAATCTGGAGTTTCGGAACACTCGCCAGGGGGATTGTAGTTTAGATTAAAATTAAATCAATATTATGTCGTAACTTAAGGAGATATTGAAGGAACGGAAGACCAATGGCCCTGAAGTGGAAACAAGATAACTTAAGAATCAGAGCACAGTTTGTATCACTTTAATTCTCAAGATTTTTTTTCTTTTTGCAGTTTAATTATTGAAATGTACCGTTGCGTTCTTATTCATACAGTATAGTAATACAGTTGTTAGGCATTTGACTTCGGTACGTCTCACAAACAAAATAATATGCTGACCTTGGTACGTTCAACATGTAGGCCAAATATTGTTAAATTCTGAACATTTCTGAGACGGAGATCACACTTGTTATTGGCCTGTTTCGAAAGAGTATTTTGAGTGTATCCTTGACAGATCAGGTTTTGCCGTCAAAGCCTTTAAAAGGGGAAGGTCAACATAACTGACAGTCCTTAAGTTTACTCCAAATTGGCCTGTTTATGAAATCATCTATTCTGCCATTCGTATTTTTGTCTAGAAATATAATCTCGCCTCCAAGCCTTTCACATTGAAGGTATTTCTGCAAATAAGAGGCAATATCTTTCATACAGTGCAGTAGAAGTTTATCTGGTTTGAGTTTCTACATTATTTCTGTTTGTCGTGTCTTTCCTCCCAAACCATAATGTTAGGGTTGTCTAGAAAAGTACCAAAATATAGAGCGGTTTCGATTTTTTTCGGGGTTACACTACTTGTGTATAATGCGAAATTGATCAGTGGAACTCAAGCATATCTAGAGAGTGTTTGAGAAAATGTAAGACAGCGCCCCTTTTCTTACCCGCTACAATCTAGCCTGTACAAAGCGTACACGTCCTAACGCTTCATTTATCCTGAGTATATGTCGAACGACTCACACCTTTTATTTGTTTCACCATGTTCGCCCTTTACGAAGACGAAACCATAATTTTTTACCATGGTGACAATTTAAAACCCAAATATCGTCTGATACCACAGGTGTACGTTGTGTGTCATTCAATGTGAACAGGTTGTGTCTATTTGTCAAGCTCCACAGTGCTGGTTTGCTAGACATTATTTCTTACCCAAGGGAAGGATATTGATCCGGTGTGACATTGTCTTCTTCCAGCCTCTTTAGGATGAATCAGAATTTCTACTAGATCTGACATTTGTTCACAAAGGGGATATGACACTGGGCCACAGTCATCTCCATGTCATCCGGCTTCATACTTCAGCGTATAATTATTATAGTACCATTGATTTCCATCGTACCTTCAGCATCCTACAAGTGACATTGTGTTTCTGATAGCTCTCACACGACAGTTGGCACAGAGGACAATATTATATACATTACAAAAGGTAAATACTTCTTTGTTTGATTGGGGGTTTACGCCATACACTCATATTACCGAGTAGCAGCCCAATGGGCGAAGGAAACCCGCCTCGGCGTCACTGGAAAAAAAACAATGACATGTTACAAGACAAGCACAGGAGGCTAAACATGGTGCTTTAAGACAATGTGTAAAAATTCACAGTGCAAGACACTAAAAATCTTCTTGGTGCAGCCCATGTGCTCAGAGAGCTCCAGAGCACAGGAGGCTCCAACCAGCCACCCGCCTACATCTGCCTACTTATGATTGTGTGCGTGCTTACTTAAAAGAAACTACACTAGAGTATTAGCCAAAAAACTAAATACATATGCTGTCAGGTTGTTGCAAATTCATAAACAATATTCAAGCATACATGGCATATTTTATGAAGTACAGATGTAAGGAATTGTTAACGTTGAACTTGTATTTGAGTTCTTTTGTGGATAAACCTGATTTCTGTAACGGATTATAAAGAGGTGAACTGACGTCAATAGAAAACATCCCCATGGGAACAAACACGGTGACATATAGAGTAGGCGTATTTGAACCACTTCAAGGGTTTTTGGACTTAACATAGACTTGCTTCAATAGTTTATAAGACTTTTATTATCCAGACACAGTGATAGAGTGCACAAATCCCCCAAAGACTTTTTCCACAGACAGTTAAATCTACAATAAGAGTATGTTATATGTGAACTAACATAATCTCTGTAAAAGAGCGATTTTCAAGATCAAAGTAGACTCCGTTACTAAAGAATAGTCATTTTGTTATTATATATGTAAAGTCGCGCATACATTTCATGAGTGGATCCCATTCTAGACGTTAGATACTATTGCACAAGAGTTATTGACGGGCAGTTAAGGCGGCTGGATGTCATTAAATACCAATCAGTCAAAACAATCTTGCTAAACAACCTGACGTATGTTCAACCAAGAAATTGCCTTTTCGTATTTGTTATTTACGCAGCTACTCACTCAGTGGTCCATAAAACAGAGAAAACGTTTATTGGTAGTGTTGAACATTAACTGCATTAGGTAGATTAAGAAACACACAATCAGATTGTAAGGCAGCCATAATATTTCATGGTATTTACCCATGATACATATTTGATAACGCTCAATGTTACAAACCTAATGATGTTGATATTACATTGGATGATCAGTGTTCCCCGAAATGAACACCATCAACCGTTGCGCATGACGACATTTGTTTAGCATGTAATGCCATTGGTAATTGATCCTCTACGTAATACAACTATGAACAGGGTGTGTTGGCGTGACAAACCTGAGTATAAGTCTGGTTAAAAACAGAATTTGATTTAACAGTAAAAGATATGAAGGCTCTCACGTGAGCTTTAGACGACTTAAAACTGGCAACACGTATAAATTCTAACGATTTATAAGTCATTTTGAGTTTTAAGTTACCGCTGTTAGTTACTTTGTTTTAATTTATGACGTATTACACCAAGCTACCAGAGAGAGTGTCTATTATATTATATTTTCATTAACAAAACAATAAATATGAGACATACATTCTTACAGTAAATGTACACATGTATATACCTCTTTTACATCATAAATATCTGCAACATACAAATTAATCTTCCGGTACAGACATTTAAATGCAGAGACAATCCAGTGGCTTTTCTGACGATGCTCTGTGATAACAGCGCTGAAAATGTATTGCGGTATTGTCGTTCTTTGACTCGGTTAAAAATTCATCCAAAAACCCTTAAGCAGGAAGCAGGCGTTCAAATTATTGAACCTTCGTAAATACCTTTATAACTACATACATGTCCCAAATAACGAACCAAAAGGAACAACCACAGCTTATTTTCAATCATGAACCATCTACTTCCACCTGAGATATATTAGAAAATATATTGTACATGGTATCTATCTCACATTGGCTGGATAGACTGTGTTTGTGTGCTGGGCGTGAATGACCATTATTTTATATTTTTCCTTGTAGTATAAAACTATAGCAGTGTTTACTCAGCTCAGATCAAATCATAGTTTGATATATTTTGCTCCGTAACATAACTATTTGGTTGTTTCCAAACCACACTTCACAAATTATTGTATCAGGTCACCAGATAAGGCTTCATCAATTCAGAAAACTGCGTCCCCTTGGACAGAATCACTACAATTCGCCTCTGATTTTACCAGCTTGTGACAAAAATAGCCCTAGTCGTCTGCTTGTTAGCCGAAATCCGATCAGTCAAAAAGTTAAGATTGTATTTTCTGTTTTTGGCAGGTAATGTGCTGTACGTGTCCTTAGGGCATGGCTTGGAGATACATAAAGATGAGTCAGTGGCTCAATGCTGTGTCGGGGCTTTGTCATTTGTTTGTTCGGTAATGTGTTTGCTTGTTGTTCCACACCATACTCTACGTCTTGTAAACTAGTTCTTTCCTTTATTCTTTATAATTATAATGAAGAGAATTCAGAAATAAATCCATTCAAATAGGTATGGTGGCTAATTTCTGCCAACGCAATTTATTTGCCCGTGGCAACATCGATTGGGCGTATCCCTCTCGTACCCATGTTCCTCTCACCTATGCACCAATCCATTGGTCGAGTCCTCTTGTCGGCTACGCTCAAAGACGTCCGTATATATTGGGGAAGAGTTGCCAATAACTTACGGGAGTCGGGATGGTTACCTCCGGGCTTGACCGTTTTCCTCTACCATTACAACTGGCACCGTCGTCAGGCAAGTGATAACCTTGGATAAGGCCGTAAAACTCCAATCAAACAAACAAACAAGCAAATCAAAATGTTTACCGTAGACTTTGACTTGGAAATCACTATACTTACTATAAGTCGTGTGTTGAGCAAACTTTGTTTTCATCAGTCTCGCGAAATTAAGCATTCGGTGGCTTGCCTATTTTTCTTAAACTGCCAGAACAATAGCCATTGTTGACAAATGCGTACATCTATTTCGATTGAATGTGTTCAGGAGACAATATTCGTGACAAAGTTGAAGTGTTGTCCCGTTGAAGCAGAAGTTGTGAAGCGAATTAACTGAGTGTTATAATTAACCAATGACAGAGGTTGTACTGTGTTCATGAACGGTAACTCCTGTCCATTCCTAGATTAACTCCTGAATTAAAGATATACCGGTGTAGATGACGCTTTCAAAGGCGTGAATATCGGCGGTTTAATAACCTATTGTTGGACCCATTGATACACTAAACAGAATGACGATTCTCAATCACGCAGGTACCAATGGCTTTCCTTATTGTCCCTACAATTAATCAAAAGATATATGAAAAATTGGCGGGAATTAAAAAGTAGTCAAAACAAAGCTGGAATCCAAATAAGACTTTGTCACCAGGTGGCCCCATATTTCAAGCGCAATCCCATGCGATCTTGCCACATGGACTATTCCTACGAAATTTGATTCGAGTCCGATAGGCGATTTTCAAGTAAATGGCTGGAAACCAAACAGTGGGAGGACGGACGGACAGAGCAAGCCGAACAGACGGACAACCCCGTACCATAATACGTCCCGTCAAGTCACGGGCATATAAATAAATGAAAATCTGTCGCGCTAAAGGGACGTTTCCAGCTAAGATAAAGTTATTTTTATCTAAATAATGCTTGGTAGTATTTTATTTCATTTTAGAATTACATTGTCTTAGAACAGAAAACAGTCCGGGAATCCACGGCAATTCAAATCTCTAGCAGTAAATGTCGGTCACCAAGGCCACTCAGCTGACCGGCGTTACCACTTGGTTGGCTGAGTGGTGCTATATGGCAAACATTTACTGCTGGCGATTTCGTGCCCGAGTTTGAACGTCGTGGGTTCGATTTTCGTACGAGTCACAGTTTGCAAACTTTTCTGTAATTTTCTGAGATTGCAATCGCAAAAGTACGAAAATACTGTTTATGGTCACTTTTTAAACAACACAAACTTAGCTAATGCTTGTTATTTCTCATTTTCAACGTCTTTAAATCTTTGTTATAAACCGTTATCACTTCACTTTGGGATGCTACATCGGAGAAAATCCTCCACATGGATTTGAACAAAAGGGAAAGATATGTATGACCAAAAAGGAGAATGTTCTGTAGGTAATGAATAGGGTTCAATGGCTAATTTGTACATTCAGAATGGTCGTGGTCATCTTAACATAAGGATACAAAACAAGCCTTTTGGAGCATGTGGTAAATTCAAAGTGACACACAAGCGGTAAAACAGCTCTGTGGATAGTTATGTGGTTCAATGCCTGTAGCTTATTTGTACATTTAAACTGATGGTGGTCTTCAACATATGAGGATATCTAGTACAGTATAATACAGAACAGCTCTGTACTGTACTGTTCTGTACTGTACGGTATTGTGCAGTATTGTATTGTATTGTACGGTACTGTACTGTACAGTACATTACATTACAGTACAATACAATACAATACAAACCTAGGAACTTGTGGAAAATTCAATGTGACGTGTTATATATCACATGTGACCAAAGTCCGTCATTTGGCTGGTATTGATTTCTTGTACCAGACTGAATCCCCAAGATAATCTTGTCTTCAACAGATAAATGAGTTATAATGCTCTATTTCCTGCACTGAAGAAATGAAAGATGTGCTTTTTGTCATACTGATGTGACTCTAAAAGTCACGAATCAACAATGTAGGATAACAGTTCATTAAAAAAAATAAGCCGTGGAGATCGATAATGTCTTAGTAACTTATTGTTAAAAATAGGATTGATCAGGAAACGGCTATGCCTGTAAACTGGGTAAGACTGGTGTAAATGGTGACATGCACGGAACATAAAGCCTTATATCTTATTCAAGAATTTAAATGTGAACTTAAATATTTTAAAATCATGACTATAGCCGAGTAAAGAAAACAAAAGATTGCAAGATACCCCAATTCATCACAGCAAATTTGGTTAATAATAGATCCAGATGAGTTTGAAGATATTGCAAAAAGGCATATAGGCTGATTTTTATTACATTAATAGCATCAATTCCAATATAAGTACTTATTGATCAGCCATTGTTAATTCATTTAGCTAGCCAATGAAAGTTTTATCTTAATCCCATCACCAGCACTGAATGGCTTTAACGCAGGTCTATAATCGTCTTACCTGACGATGTATCATTCTTCTGCTTCCTTCAAAGGTGTGCACACAGGTGGGATAATATGCCTTCTGTTGACATTCGTGAAACATAAAATGAGATTAAAATACACTGTGTCCAGGTTTTCAATAATGTCAATACAATGGATTTTGTCGTCTAACTCGTATATAACCGTCTGTTGAATGACTTTGTGCCTGTGTAATTATTGGTTTGAGCAGAATCTTTAAAAGACTATCACTCTGTCTCTTCTTGTAATTGTATGATACCTTTAATACGTAAATACTTTTACCCACAGGCCTAACCCTCAAGTCACGTGCATGTCCATTTTCTGTGGTAGTATGAACGGTAAATATTAACAAAACAAAAGAAGTCGAGTTCATCGACATAATCGATAATCAGGCTGCCATGGCTGCTTTCCTGGGAACCAGAAGTGATTTAATAAGTGTTAAAGTGACTCGAATCTCGTGTACCGGTTCATGGTCAGAATATTATTTAGATGTAATAAAATTAGTGTTGCTGAGATATCTGAAACTTTTTGTAGAACAAACTCTCTGAGTTAATGTAACTTGTTAGATCTATATTTGAAAACTTCAGAACTAGAAATATGACATATTGTATTGTGTTCAATTTCCAATACCTTGTTTGAATAAAGAAACATAATTCAGCGGTATTCTTGGATTATTGTATGGTCTGATAACTGCAGTTTTCGTTCTATGCTAAAGCACCAATCTGTGTTCATGCGTTCTGTATGGCCCTAGCTGTTAACTGTGAATTGCATCCATATCTACACAATGGTGTATGACCACCCCCCATCTTGGAGTCAACTGGAAGAAATTAAAATCATTTATGATAAGTGACTCAAGGACCCTTTCAAATTAAAACTCTGTATTTGTCTTTATCAGATGTTAAACCAACAGGACTAGATCCCAACTACAGGTCATTGGCGGGCATAATTGTGGGAAGAATTATGGTTAGAACCCAAACAACGCATGACCTTCCACTGGTTGTTGGCATACCAACTTACAAACAGACTACGGGTGTCTTTGAACCGGTGATCTCAGAAGTGACAAGAATGTGTAGACTAGAAACATATCCTCTAGACCGCTCCGAATAAGTATTACCTCGAACAACTTTGCTGCTGGTCCCAATGATTTTACATGACAGAGAACATTATATAATAACTTTGACATATAATACAAAATCAAGTTCACTTACAATTATACGCAGTCAGCAGATTGTTAGCGAATAAACTAAGCTTAGATCCTAATTTTATTTTTACACATTTTAAAACGATCAAAAATAGAACCAGCACTTTTTCTCAAAATAACATCAGATGTACAAATTAGAAGCTGTGCCAATTTGAAACCGCTTGGTTTTCTTAAAAATATGGTTTTATAAAAGACGGATACGTCCACATCAAAATCGTTACCCGCCTGGATAGCTTGACAAACAATGGCAATCCATGATGAGAAACTTGTTTGATCTACTTGTTTGTCACATCTATAAAATCGCTAATCTGTTTGATCCTTTTGATCATCTGAAGAGAAGATGTAATTAGGCATCCCAGGGAGCCATCAAAGCTGAGCACGTGGATGATTAAGTGTACTGAACCATTAAATATCATGTAAAAGCAATGTCCCTTGGAAATAAAGCTTTCTGATTTAATATCGTAAGCCCTATTTGGCTTCAGGCTGACCATGCTATTTATGAGCATTCTCAAATCCATAATTAGTATGCAATAACGCTACTCTTAGATAACAAGCCGGGGATACTCAAAATAAAATATGTCATGCAATAGATACAGGCTTACATACGGCCTTCAGGTTGCACATTCTGTTTCTTATTATGTAAAGTAAATGGTACTGAAAAAAAAACAAAAACCAAAAGCTGCTAATAAAGGAAAGAGATTTATACCGTAGGAATATGGGTTATCTTGTGATGTCAATTCAGGGATTTATCTGAGCCGGAAGTTGATCAGCTTATTTTTCTTCACGTAATAATGTAGTCAATCCGTATTGATTTGTACATGGTATGGAGATACAAATTACAGTAATGGATGGAAATATGAACAAATACACAAATTAATACACAAGGAAGCCTACTTCATGAAGAGATGACTGACAGCATGATAGAATGGTTACAACCTCGACACTGTTATTACTATTTGACACTGCGAGTGTTCAATCACTGGTGGAATCAAACTTAAGAGGTCTTCTTCGCTTGGCATTCCGCATTACGGAATGAGAGCAAAGAGTGTTTGGTTCAGTTCCTCGGGTGTCCAGCAAACTTGGTAACAATATTCCAATGAGGCAACTATTTATGCCTTGTTCAAATGAAATAATGGTAAAATCTTACAAAACTTATACCATTTAATATCCTTATCTAAGACTGTTTGTTATGTTCATCTGATAGAGCCCTTAATA
>JAUELC010075797.1:0-12183 GCA_031471745.1 Cryptochiton stelleri
ATTGTCTTGTATCTTGTCATTGTTTGTTGCCAGTGGCGTTGGGGGTGGTTTCCTTCACCCATTGGGCTGGCACGCCGCCAAATGAGTGAAATAACCTTAAGTACGGCGTAAAATCCCAATCGACAAACAAACAAATCTAATTCATTTGGACATCGTTTCTGTTTAAAGTGACTACCGTTTTAAAGACACTGGTTCGTAAATAAATCTGAATCAGGTCTTTACAAACATTTATGAACAAGTAAGCATCGTTATAGTTCAGCAACTACAGTCGAGTACAGAGTGCAGTACAAGCAGTCATGTTGGCTGACAGAGTGGTCGGTTCCACCGGACTTCAAAACATGCGACTATTTAACAAAGTCTATTTCAGGTTGCGTCAGGGAAACCTTACCGACAGTTCGATTGCTGACGCGGTTTTATGGAGTTTCGCATATTTTAGAGTTATGAAAACGAGCAGTACCCTCATTAACTACCTAAACTCTATCCACTCTGGCATGTATTCAGCGTAAGTTATCATTCCTAAAAGCGCACAGTGACCTGCCCTCGTTAACGCTTGTTGTGAAAACTGATCTTGTAGATACGGTATTGGACCATTGCCAACAACAACTCTCTCCTACAGCTGAAGGTAAACTGACAAGACAAACCAAGCGTCCAATGAAGTATCAAAATGGGGTCAATAATTTAAGCTGAGTGGTTTAACTGAATAATTTTATTTTTATGGTCAGAATATAACTTTTTTAATGGTAGTAACAGATTACCATTTGAAATAATTAAATTTTTCGTCATGATTCAAATCACCCCTTAACAAGAAAAGTGGAAGAGGATCATTTGTAAAAGACTTGAAGTGACCAACAGCTTCGTTTTTTCCTTAGGTTTTTTAAACCTGCTTATTATTTAAGCTTACTCCTGTTCAACAGAACATCAATCATACAAGAGCCGGATTTAGATCTGGGGTGTGCTGAGATGTTCAAACTATGAGTACCGGGGTAGATAGGAACCTAACGGAGGCCCACCTCACGGTTCTCACCTCACCTACCGGGGTAGATAGGAACCTAACGGAGGCCCACCTCACGGTTCCCACCTCACCTACCGGGGTAGATAGGAACCTAACGGAGGCCAATCGGAGGATGTGTCCTCATTACCTTGTCCCCAGCAGACTCGTGACGTAGAACATAACTGTGTCCCGGTGATGTTAGAGGAAGCCTTCAGAGGAATCTCCGTGGTCTCCTAAAAAATCACCGCAGACTATCCTTCATTTAGGTACATACCTCTTGCTTCCACTGGGTGTAAAAGTGAGGATGTTCCAGAGATACTACCGTTCACATTAATGTTCCCAGTACATCATTAGGAATTCCACAAAACAAGAATTAATCTTTCTTTCTTTATCTAACTGAACAAAACGATATATTCAGTCTGACAGTAGAGATATATTAACATGATATTATAGTCTACACAGGGTGACAAATTGAGTGACGGAAAAAAAGATAAGTGAAACGAGTTTCATAGAAAAAACAGGCTTTTATGAAGTATATAGATGTACTCTAAGTAATTAATGCAGTCAAGTTAACGTCTAACCGGTACAAGGACGTTCTTCATTCACGCAATGACAAATTTTGACAATTTATAGACCATAAGCATGTTTCTTATTTAACTAACATTTATGCATGCCAAACATGTACAAAAGTCTGTTCTACAGGTTAAAAAAAGTCTGAGGCTCAGTTTGCTGACTTGTATTCATGTTTTTAATAATTTCTTTTTCTCCCATTCAAGAATTACAATATAAAATTGCCTAAGATTCATATTACTGAAACTCGCAGTGTTCTTGCGATAACCGTCATCACAACTACGTCAAACTTTCACCAAATCATCTTTAATCTTTCGTCAATTTGTCATCAAAGCCTGAAGAAAGCTTCGCTAAAGTTTTTGTCAACGCGTCAATCAAATAGTCATGAACCGTCGTTAAAATTTCATCACACCTTCGACAAATCTTCGGTCAACCTTCACCAAACCTTTGACAAATCAACGTCACACTCTCATCGGGCCGACGTCAAACCCTCGACAAAGCGTTATGAAAACCGCAGCATATCCAACAGAGAGATGGATTGCTTCCCAAAATGGCTTCGCATGTAACCCCCATTACTGTTTTTTTTATTAAAACGATATGCAGCAATCTGAAGTTTATTAGATATTTGCCAGTAGAATTATGCACCGCCCTCAATAAATGTAAAATGACATAACAAACCGAATGTTGATACACAGGATACCCTTGAGGCAAATATTATCAGCACAATGAGAGGAAATCTTTTAACAAATGTTCCACAAACGCTTTTAGAATTTTGTTTTTCATGAAAGGCACTCAAAAGTCTACAGAAATAAGATCAATGGAAAAATCTAATGGAATCTCCAGTCACCAAAAGTAAAACAAAAGAAGGACTTATATTGTTTAAGTTACTGAAAGTAAAACATTGTCTTCCGGTTTCCCTCGTGCAGAAGCCAGGGAACATGGGCAGTTATCGATCGAGTTTAAAACAAGGCAGGCGGATTCCTCTCGGTTTCCAATTTCTTGTTTTGTGAAACAAACCTAAAGTACGCATGTGTTCATATGTTTAACAAACCTAAAGTACGCATGTGTTCATATGTTTAACAAACCTAAAGTACGCTTATGTTCATATGTTTATTTAAAAGCAGGAAGAAAAACTGCATAGATTGCATAGAGATATACTGACAAGGTGTCTTTTTTACTTTGAGGAAATTAAACCTATACAGCTGAAAAAAACATCCCTCCAAACTGGTTTGCTTAATGTTACCAGAAACAGCTGTCCTAAAGTCGATTTGTTTTGTCTAGCTTCAAATTTACATTGCCATTTAGTCGCGATCATTCGTAGTGGAATATTTGGCGTTAAGGTGACAACAAAGCCATTGACACTTTCTATATCAACACTGATATCCAGTAAATCTCCAGACCATCTACTAAGTTGAGACGGGTTAGACCCATTCACTATCAGTCAGATTCCAGAACTGTTTAGTCAACACCAGTATTGGACATTTCTCTTATCAGTTCATATGCATAGAGAGAGCTGACTAACTAGCGCTAATGTTTGCCAGCAATTTGGCACGTCGATATTTACCAGTAAGAGGGCGAATTTCCTTATTTTTGGATATTACCGGCTGTTTTGAACGTGTCTATATATGTTTGTTTTGTTTTTGGGTTTTTTTTTTGTGTGGGGTTGTTATGTTTTCTTTTCTTTTCTATGTGTGTATATTGTTTCTTTAGGTTATTTTTCGTCTGTTTTTTTTTTCAAGTAATTGATTGTTTAACACACGCTACCACGTACAGTCAATCATATATAGACAATGTTCAGACAATAGCAGATGAATAATGAAATATTTCAGAGTTGTGATTTGGTAACTTGTTTAAAAGTCAGACTTATTCCGTCTCATTGTCCAACAGACGTCAATAATAGTCGTTTCTACTCATAATAAATTGTTTATTCTCCTGTTCAGTTTGCTTATAAGTTAAGAGTGAGGTCTGGTTGTCGACACGAGGTGTGCTGGATTCACTGTTTACAACTGACAAAACACATACAATAACCAATCGAATGTTCAGTAACGTGTTTTAATATGTGTAAGTTTATTTTAGTAGCTGTTCTGTCTATTTTGACTGTTTTGCCAGTCAAGCGCACTCTTGGCCGGAGTTGGTTTCCCGCTCATTAGCCTCCAGTAATCTGTCAGCAATTCCGACAGGGTTCAAAACATGGACGCGCGGGCAACGAGTTCAAGACGACCCCCATCTCTCCCTGTCTGTTGTTGTAATGACCCGCCATCTGGAGATATTTTGTAGCTATATAGGACAGTCGCGGACCATGACGTGGAAGCTTTTCAGACTCATACCCATATCTCGGCCACCCCAACAGGCCCCTGTGTCTAAGCAAGATTGACCTCGTGAGACTGGGCTCAAGTGGGTGAATGTTCTGATAGATATTTTAGGAGTTCTACACATGCGTCCTGAGTCGTTTTGATGATTGAAAAGGTACAGATGGGACCTATATCACTAGATTATTATAAACCCACCTTTGGTCACATCATGTTAGTTATTACTATTTACAATAACAAAAAGACGTGTATCGACTTATTGGCGGTTAATTTGGATTCATCCAGGTTTAGTACATAATACCTTTTAGACAGATATGTTCAGCTTTTACGCCATTCGTCCAACAATAATGTTTGCCTACAATAACGCTTTGCCTAACCCTGCTACCTTGGGTCCGCTGTCAGTAATATCAGAAGATAAATGTACGCGTCCAGCCTATAATACACTTGTTGTTATTAATGAGCCATACGATTAAGTTTTAATGTCAACGTTTAACGTCGCTTATCGTAATGTTTATAGTACGTTTCAGATTCTCTCATCGTTTTTGGCTACCCAAACACCAATCTACTTGATTAGCCCACATGTGGTCATACAAAAGCCCAGTGTCAACAGCATAGGCAAAATCACTTAAATCCAAGACGTTATAAGTCTAGTTTCTTCTGTAAGCAACAAACTGGCGACCAGTATAAGCAATCTCCATAGTCACCAGGAAACTTCTCATATACTTAAATTAGGTAGGTGGCTTCAAACTTGATATATATGCGTACATTGAAGGGGGTTCAGCAGTCCAATATAATACCAGTAGGAGCCACGACGTAGGCCCCTACATCTGTATGCAACAAATTGGCTGGTAATATCCGGGGCGTTTCGATTCCTCTCAATATTTTCTTTACCTATTTGGCTTATTACCTGTGCCAATCAATGTGGTATTTGTTGACATTTAACGGTTACCCACCTGTCGTGTGGAAATTGAAAGGCCACCTTATCCAGGTCTCAAACTGACAGACTTATCGGAATGAAAATAAAGTATGTCAATCAACAACGGATGTACAGCGTGTAAATATTCGATTCCATGTCTTGGTTTCCCGTTAAATAGTACTGGTATGATACAAAATAGCACATAAAGTGTATGTTTCGTTGTCGAGTTCAAACCAGTATCATGACGGGGCTAGTTTATTTGTATTGAAACGTTTAACTGGTATATCAAATTGATTACTACATTTACTCCATACACACTTTGTGCTACTATCTTGTACAAATGTTCTAAGGCAGATTGCCTTTTTCTAAATTTACTCTAAAAATGTTTATTAAAACTACAACGAATGTATAGTTATAAAAAGCGCCGTTCGAATTTGTTCAGGGTTGTATGAGTTTTAAAAACAGGTCGTGTGAGATTAGTAGAAATTGTGGATATAAAATCAGCACGATGAAATCTCGTAGAAACAAGATCTATCGGGAATGAGTTGCTTAACCAATCAGTGTCATGACTAGACGTGAAGCTGAGTTTTGCTTGGGCCATAAGTTTAACGGGTATCCCACTTGACTGGAATAAAAACGCTCGATACAGAAGGTCGTCAATATCAGATATTAGATTTAATAGAAATATCTAAGATTTAATCAGATTGTTTAAGAGCCACCAGTCTCTCGTCACAGTGAGAGGATTGACAGACGGCTGTGTTTGTTTTAGATTTCCTTCAACAGCTACCTTCATTTCACAAGACGGACAAGTTAAACAGGTCGCCCAACAAACATCGCTTTCCATTTCCTGGCAACTCAAAGACGTCGGGTTGTTTAGTTGATATTCATTCATTGAAAGGAAACTGCCCTTTTAATAATTCACCATGCAGGAAATAGAGAAAACAAATAGAAGCTGTTGATGAGTGTAACAGTTTCTGCTTGTTTGAGATTTGTCCTGCACCGAGATTTCTATTAATAGTCCGATTGATACAGAAATGTCAAATTAAAAAACGACTTGTTGCGGATCAAATTTCCTATCACACAGTAAAACACTTTGACATATCACGGCTTATCTGGGATCATTCACTCTCTGTTGTGGATTGCATTTATTAATGATCTTTATTGACGTATTGCTGATTTAACTGGTCGACATAAAAACATTAACTTTAACAATTGATAGTTAGAGAGTTTTGATATCCCACAGTAGCCGTTTTCATGAGATCCCCCTTCCACCCGACTCCCTATTGGTGAAGTCAATAAATATCCCCAACTAAACAAAGGCATAGGTTTATAATCTACTGTTTATAACCAATTGATGAAATTATCTCCAACATTGGCCTATCTTGAACTTATAATCTTGTAAAAAACAAACTACTCATCTGTTTAAATACTGGATTTTCACTTATAAATACTAGATATAATTACTTATATGTATATATTTCTAAAAATAATCACATTGGCACAGGGATCTCGATTAATACAAAACGGCTTAATCATGTTTTAGATAACCTCTCAGAAAAAGTTATTTCAATGGATATATGAAGTGTTGAGAGAGATACGCTGTCTTCACTGGCTTAGGATTAGGATAGCATTCTATCGTGAGCCTCCATAGCTCCGTCGGTAGAGTGTTGGGCCTGTAATCCTGATGACCCGGGCTCAATTCCCGGGAGAGGGAAGCATTTTTTTCTCTTTGCATTTATAAAAATATATAAGTGAAAATTTATGAAAAGAAGATCGAACCCGGGACCTTCGGCTAATACGGGCAAAACTCTGCCGAATGAGCTACGTATTTAAGACATGACGATGACACTCAATGAGCTAGTGTTTCAGGCTTTTGCCAAGTATATGGTGGAAACCCACCGATTTTAGTGTGTGTCCGGATGGTGCCTGACATTTTTTATTCTCTATTTTTTCACATTATTTCAATAATTGTATAAAGGTAACGTGAACAAACACATATCTCGCAATCTGGCGTAAATCAGCCCTTAAGGGACTGGAAAACGCCATCAATCCAAAAACTAACTAACTAATTCTATGAGCTATACCGGTAAGCTTATCGCTGACGGAAGACCGGTTACCGAGATAAATTGTTAAATGATTTATTTGTGCTAAATGAGCCTTTCTAACGACTTAATGTTTAATTGGCTGATTTTCATAGATACTAGATAATGGATTCCTAATAGACATTGTTCTCTATCCAGGTTCGGTAATTATTCATAGTCTTCTCTACTAGTACATGTGTTAAATTCCCTGCCGTCAAGACCGGCTGATATTTAATGAGAGATGTCTTCTGAAGCCACATGTGACAATTTGTGCAGCCTATTTCCTACTTATATAAATGCAGTCTGTGAGCCATAGCAGGAATTAACCGCCCAGAATTTGCTGATTCGTTACGTTCGATAACCACGGGTCATTAACAAAGGTCTGTTATTATTAAATGACGTGACTACAGGTCGTTAATAGAGGAGAGAAGCTTTGGACTGGCCTGTGTGTCTCTCTATATACTGTATACCTTTAGCGGATAAGCAATCCTGGCCTGTATAAAAAGACCAGGTCTACCATAACTCAAACGATAAAACAGCTATATATATATATATTTTTTTTTATAAGTGAAGAGAGAAATATTTGCTTGCCTCCGCCGGGAATTGAACCCGGGACTATATATACTCTCTCGGATTCGAATCCCGGTGGAAGCAAGCACTTTTTTTCTCTCTGCATTTATAAAAAATTATATCTATATATATTCCCTCTGGAACCAATACAGATGGTTCATTCCAAAGTGATTTATACAACATAATTTGGTGTAAGTTCGTTATTAATTTGGATAATTTTCCATGACATTTGTTAACTCCACCAAATACTTGTTTGTTACACAATACCAGATGAGGTCCAACGCTTTGTTAATTTATTGTTCTTCTTCGTATTGTTCTTGTCATTATTTAATTGCATTGTAAACAGTAAAAGTATTACTCCTCTGTATTATTAGTTATTGACGTTTTTCAAAGGGTGTACAGACTTGTATGATAAGCTCGTACACTCTGTGCCGCAGGCAAAGTGGTGTACGAGTTTAAGGACGGTCATAAAAGTCCGTACACCCTTTGAAAAACGTCAATAACGAATTGATTATCCGCCAAGCCTCCATGTATTAGATTTTATTTTCTTTAAACCATAAGAAAATATATTTTTCTTCGATCATTGTTTACGTTCAAAGTTATCTCCCCCGACCACTGTCGCTACCACGATAACGCTGTCACAGTCAAGTGACCTTAAAATCGGGCGATGGCGTTGCCCAAAAAGAGCTGCCAAAAATGATGTTTCCGATATTTTAATGTTATTAAAATTCAGCGAATGTGAAGCTGATATGTTTTAAGCTATGTTCGTGTCAACCAATAATCTATTTCCACTGTAAATTTTATCAAATTTACAAAGCCAAGTTTAAAGCGAAGGCGGCCCTGTTTGTTTTATATTACCCGTGAGTTGTTTCAACTGCCAGGTAATATGGTCTGGTACCACCCGGCAAATTGACCAAAGTAAACATTGCGAATTTGATTGACGAATAATAAATAATTATCCGATCGAGGTTGTGTTTGTCACCGGATTACATTTGACGACAATACAATTTTGCTGTGTATGATAATAATTTAATATGTAATATTCGTTTTAAATGCTGCTAGGATTACAATGCAAGTGCGGGCGGTTAGAGAGAGCTTCCTGTTGCCCTGGTGCTCTCAGAGCTAAGGAACAATAGGAAGCCGATCTGTTGTGGCGTCCTGTTATGTTATGTGGTTGTCTTGTACCTTGTCATTGTTTGTTGTGAGTGGCATTGGGGGTAGTCTCCTTCACCCATTAGGGAGCCACGTCGTCATATGAGCGAAATAACCATAAGAATTGCGTAAAAGCCCAATCAAACAAACATACAATGTATATTATTCTGTTGTATTCATACAGCGTTTGTTCTTGTGAGGCACATTTTTATGTAAGCCATTTACATCTATAATGTTACAAAGATCGACCTTATGCTCTGACACATCTAACCAAAAATTGACAAATACCAGACCGAGCTAATCCGATAGGATGGTAATGAACACCACTTGTGGGAACGAGGACGTACGTACTATAGGCCAATTGCTACATTAGTCTCTTAAACTGTGGTCATATAAGAAAGATTGTTTGTTTGATTGGTATGTAACTTCCTACTCAAATGTATTTCACTTGTATGACGACGGATAATCCACTCATTACCCGGCCTGACTTGATACGGCGGAAGTGTCACCTCGTGTGACTTCCTCGTATAGCTGGGGTCCACCGGGCGACTTAAACCTGTACGGTTCGTCGAAGGAGGAACAGCAGTCCAAGGCGCTAACCAATGAGCCACGGAGCGGGCCCTCATATGAGAAAGAGCCTATAGTGTTGACAGCGTATACACATTGTCTCTTCATTTTCAGTTCCAGACGTTCTTGGCCAAGTTCCTTCAGACTGCGTGTTTGTTTGGTTGGTGTTTAACGTCGTACTCGAGGGTATTTCACTTGTATAAAGATATCACTTTGTCAGTATAAATGTTTAGGTGGAAAACCTAATAAAAACACCGTGCAATCTCGGCAGTCACAGCAAAACTTCCATCCGCGGCCGCGAACCGGTTATATATGCTGTACAGTGAAGGGGGTTCAGCAGTTCAATACAAAACCGACTGCACCTACTTCATAATTATTATTTTCTCTACCTATTTTTCTCATTACCTGTGTCAATCAATGTGGTATTTAAAGGGCACCCACCTGTCGTGTGGGAATTGAAAGGCCGACTTCTCCAGGTCTCAAACTGACAGACTTATCGGAAGGAAAACAAAGTATGTCAATAAACAACGGATGTACGGAGCATAAATAATCGATTCCAAGTTTAGGTCTTGCTTTCCCGATATACTGTCCTGGTATAAGAGTAAAGCAAACAAAGTGAATGTTTTGTTGTCGAGTTCAAATCGATACCTACCTTGTTTGTATTAGAACATTTATTGTGATTCCTACATTCATTCCACACGCACGTTGTGCAACTCAATTGTACAAACGTTAGAAAGCAAACTTCACGGTATTTAGGAACCCTTTAATTTCAAAACGAATTGGCTATTTATTTAACTACATGTGTGACACCAATTATTTGTTTGTATTATGAAAAATGTGTGTTTAAAATGAGATGTAAGGAAACGTTTTCGTCACTACCAATTTTACTTACTTCATAGAATATAAAATGGTAATTGAATGAAGACCGGGTCGTGGTCCCAAGGTCAAAGTGAGGACTGGATACCATTGCAAGGCTTTAAATCCTCATTTAAATTAGAATCTACACGTCTTACTCCGCAGGCCGTTACAGACACAACTTTGTGCCACATCCCGCAATTTTCACGTTTACGAATCGACAGTTCTCATATAGGCGAACAGTTTTAAACATTTTACGATTTGTGATTCTGATGTATCAGGTTAATGTGAAATGGATTATCGTAAGATTTCCCGTAATTTTACCCCCCTTCCCCCGCCTTAAAATGCGCATTCGCTTGAAATAAAAGCAGTGCAAACATACATCGTATCTTTGGTAATATCCTACATACATATTATATTGACCTATAAATACATATTGATGATTAAGAAATGAATAATTCTCTCCAATTTAATAAGTGTATATGAATTATGATTGAAGCAATATATCAAAAGTTTTTACTAAACATCCGAGTATGTTTGACCTATAACAATAGGTCAGGACGGATGAGTGTAGCTTACCGAACACTTTCCCCTGGAATAAACTAGTAAACGTGTCAATGTCATTACAATATTGCTCGTTTGTTTGCTTGGGTTAATAGGATGTACTTAAGGTTGTTCCACTCATATGACGGCGTGCTAGCATTAATCAAATATGTATATTGTTTCACTCAATAGCGTTCGATATAAACACACTTAGATTTAGATTTATTTATTCACCACAATACAATAAGACAGAAATCATTGTGCCAGTTGCATGGTTTAAATGATAAACAAAGATATGTCGCTGAGTACACGGCACATTTCTCCACGCAGAGCCCTACGTTAACCAAGCACAGCGCTCCGGGGCCGACCTAAATACCGATAGAGAATCTACTGACGCGAAAACGGCGCTATACCCGATACCTCCGACCCCGTCCCCAGTAAATATAGTGACTGCCATCCACAGACAAACATACCCTTTACTTATTCCTATTATACAATTACGTGGAGGGAATAAAGTTCATAAAGAACGTGCTCTATTCCGAAAAAAGGGTTAACTAGTATAAGTGTTTACACATGTAGCGGCAAAAGTACAATGAAGACAATAAAACATAATATGCAATAATACGTATGGAAATTACAAGTCTAATAACTCTGTTTTAAGTTTTGACTTTAATAAAGACATGGACTGAATATTTTTCATATCTGGAGAGAATTATATATTTATTAATGTCGTGTCCAAGGGTTCTTCAGTTATATGGCGGCGGTGTATACTCCAACAGCAAATAGCCACACTAACACAACCGTAAAATGTAAAGTATTTTACTCTGTTGGAAAAATAATGTTCCTCCAGTGCCAAGTAAAGACAGCATGACTCGCTCAGAGCATGCTGCCTTTAGCCAGAAGGTGCTACAAGTACTAATCCACCCCCAGATTAATATGGCCACTGTTACTAACATTTCCTCATATACTAAATATGATTGGTATTATTAGTTTTGTTAACTTTGAAACCGATACTGTTTTAACTAAACATATCTTATATATCAAAATGTCAACAAGATCAATTACATATCACTTTGCGAACCAGGTAACATGAGTAATTCCATGAAGACAAATTCATAGCATTGATGTGTGATATTATGTCTTTTATAACTCTGTATGCGCGTTCTCTTGGTCATTAATTCAAAAACACTCGAAACCGAATCACGCATCATATATCCTATTTATTTGAGCATATAAAGAGTTTCTGTGAAAGGCTAATATCTATAAACATCATCAGATGGACAAAAAATAACAGAAACCTAATTCGCCTGCATGATGCACTGTGGTTAGTTATTATTATGATAACATTACCCACTTCTATAAATACCCTCCAAATATTACTTTTTCTATAAGGTTTTTGTTAATAAACGCTAGGCACATGTTTACAATATTTATAGATACGGAACCTATTTTTTGTAAACACATTTAGTTTAATAAACTGTCCGAGTTTTTAAGAATGATCAAAACGATTATTGCAGAAAGGAATAACTCATCTAAGAGAAATATAATTCACAAGCCAAGTAAACAACATTTACATTCATATTCTTAATAATGCTGACATTATTTTTTGTCATCGACATATCCCTGGGT
>JAUELC010075908.1:0-12182 GCA_031471745.1 Cryptochiton stelleri
GACATAACAGGACGCCACAAACGGATCAGCTTCGTGTTGCCCCTTAGCTCTGAGAGCACCAGGGCAACACGAAGCTCCCTCCAACTGCCCGCACTTGTACAAGAGGTTTCAGTGCTTGATCACTGTATGACATCACCTCAAAATCCAATGAAAAATGAAGGCTCCGAAATGCTAACAAAATGTAAAAATTTCTTTTGATGGTAAGTGACCTTTGACCTAGGTGATTGAAACGTGAACTTGTTTGAGGGATTTCAGTGCTTAATCATTATATAACTTTTCCAAAAGAGCATAACACTAAACATTTTATGGTTGTGTGAGTGTGGCTATTAACATTTAGAGCACACCACCTCATATAAGTAAAATACCCTTGAGCTTGGCATTAAATATCGATCAAATGATGATTCAACGAACTAAATTGGAGTGTGCATGAATAATAAGACAACATACTTAAGTATTAATAAGTGCTCTTAACCTCGGTGACTGAAATATAAAGTTGTTTTGGGTGTTTCAGAGCTTGATTAATTTTGATTGGTTGAGAAATGATGACGCTGGAGTGAAGAAAAACTAATGGAGGGGCACAGTCTTTTCTATAATACATCCCATTTCAAGTGTATAAAAAGGTATTTTCAAAACATTTTGATTGTTTTTTTGTTGATTGGGGTTTTACACCATACTTAAAGTTATTTCTCTCATATGACTGTTTGCCTGCTCAATGGGTAACAGAAACCACCCTCAACATCACTGGCAATAAACGATGACAAGATACAAGACAATCACAGGATGCAAAACATAGTGCAATAAGACAAAGTGTGCAAATTTAGAGTAAAAGACCCATAGGAAATCTTCCTCATGCTGGCGACTAATCTAACCTAAATCGCATCATAAATGCTAGCGTAAACAAAAAAGACATCGTTATTGTTCTTACCTAATATTTCCATTTTTGTCCACAGAACTACCTTTCTGAATATCAGAGACTTGGTAGCTTCCATCAGAGTTTCTATTGACCTTCATACCCAGACCAAGAATGCCCTTCAGAAGGTCAATTTGGAAGGCCCCTTCTTGACAACGTGTTTGCAGAGCTGCTACTTTTATCTGAGATTGTGACGTAGTTTGAAGATTGAGACCAGTCAAAGGAGATGTATTCAAGGTGGATAACTTTGTAGTGATACGTCGATCAAGGCTGACTGTTTTGATCGGGGAAGATCCCAAAGAGTTCAGCTTAACTGGCGTGAAGCCTTTGGCTGTAAATGCTTTCATACTGGGAAGTTTTCTCATTGGAGGAGTGTCAGGTAACGGTGACAGAGCTGGTGGAAGATTAAAACTGGCCTTTGACAAAGAGTTCAATTCATTGATTGAGGAGTTGAGACTTTCTTCCCCTGACGAAAGGTTCTGTGTTCCACCAACACTGTCTAAAGATTGACTTGAGGTGTTCAAAAAAAGGCTGTCAGACTTTTCAACATTCACATCTAAAACTAATGATTGGTTAACTTCAGGAACAAGTTTCTCCAAGTTCTTAACATTCTTGGATGTTTCAGAATCATCAAATGTTACAACAATATCTGATTCAGTTTTCTTATATTCTACAATCGGTGCTGCATCAGTTAGCTGTTTTGATACTGGAACTATTGCTTCCTCGTTAATAACATTACCACTTTCTTTGTTATCAGATGCCACAAAAGTTTTTTGCTCAAAGTTATTCAAATTTGCCAAAAGATTGTCAGCAAAATCAGGAACCGCTTTGTGTGACTTCTCCTCTGCATGGCTTAAGGACTCGTCTGGTGGGGGTGAACGTCTAGGAGCTATTGTAGGCACAATGCTTTCATGAACATCTTTTTGTATTGATTCTGCTTGTCCAGGAAAAGCAGATTGTTGCTCTTTCTGCACTTGAGGTACAATGTTTTCCTGGACAACAACAGAAGATTGCACCACAGAAGATGTTTGATGAGGCATTTGGCTTGGGTCTTTTGTAGGTTCGGGAGGCGGGGCCGAATGATTCTCTTCCTTTTCTTGCCGTACTACATTTTCTTCTGTTACTTCTTGTCTAGTTTCTTCAGTATTTATCACAAATTGATACTTCTTTTCAGAGGCGCTAAGATCTGCCAACAGATTATCAGAAAATTTAGGAAAACTTTCCTTCCTGTCATTTTCTAGCACTGCAGACTTGTCAACATCAGGGGATGGACCTCTCCTGGGAGCGGCAACAGGAACAATTGTTTCTTCCTTAGAATTTGGCACAGAGCTCTCAACTTCATTGTGTTGAACGCTTATTATTTCTTCAGTTTGAAAATCGATTTCATGTTGACTTGGCATGCCTTCAGAGCCTCTTGATATTGTGACTGGAATTATATTATCCTCAGTAACATCATCTTCAGGTTCTCTTTGTTGTGAGGCACCAAAACCAATATTAGCTTCTCTTGTCTCCATATTCTGCACCAGAGAGTCTACAAAATTAGACACACTTCCCCCTCTATCGTTCTTGGTAATTTCATCTTCTTTAGATATGGCCTGTCCAGATGAACGCCTGGGTACTTTCACAGGAATGATTAAATCACCATCAGAAGCAAAGGGATTAGAATCAGAAGAATTAATTTCCTGTTGTTTTGCCATGGAAAGCTCTGCATTCAATACAGATTCTTTTTCCGCAGGGATAATAGTTTCTTCTGCCACTGCTTGGGAAATGTCAGACATTGAACGTTTAACAGCTTTACGGTCATCAGTTTTACAGATGTCAACCAAGTTATCTACAAGATGAGGAAGGACAGCTTTGTCACCTATATCTTGTTCTGATTTGGGAATTTCAGAGGCCCCATTTAAATTGATTTCAATGTTTCTTGAAACTTGTTCAGGTATTATTGAGCCGTCATCTTCCATGCTTGGTTCTGCTTCAGTTTGAATCATCTTTTTACTCTGAAAGGCAATATCTTCGACGATAACCGGTTCAGGTGGCAAAAATTCTGTTTGGTTATTATCACTACTGTCTAAATACAGTGTCACTATTCCATTCTCTTCAGTTTTTGCTTCAACTTTTGGAAATGATTCTTCAAGGTTTAGTTTTATTGGCTGTACATCTACCTCCACTGGTTCTTTTGATGTAGTGACGGACACTTGAGATACATGCTCTCCCCTGGCAGCATTAAGCGAATCTGGAAAGCTCTGCATCTCGGATTGCACTTGTACTGTTGTAATGTGCAGCAAATCACTGGTTACATGTTCTGATTTATCGGACAAACCATTATTATCCCCAGTGTCATCAGTATCTCCAAAAGCACTACCAGCCCTATGAATAACTGTTGACCCAGAATGACTAGAAAATGGAGAGATACTCCCATCCTCGGGTTTATCAATAGTACCTGATGATTTTCCACTAAGAATCTGTTCAACTTCTGGTTCAGAATGTGTCACAAGTAAAGAAACCTCCCCATGGTCATTAGATTGCATTGGACTGTCCGTTGTAAAATTTTGTGAGATTTCATATGAAGTTCCGTTCGTTTGCAAAACTTCAAAGTCCAACAAAGTATCTGCTGGTCCATTTCCATTCGATGGTAAGACTTGAACGGATAATCCTGGGTCCTCTAACAAATCGTCAATGTTCGTAACCGGTACATCGTTATCAGATTCAGATATGAAGTTGGTTTCACCAAATCCAGTATCCCAAATGTCTGTATAACCATTCTGATTTTCTACATTACTGTAAGGTGCTATACCAGGAATATCAGTAAACTCACCAGGTGGTTGAAGACCTGATTGACCTTTAACTGGCTTACTTCCTTGTTGAGTTTCAGTGGAAAACCCGGCATCTCCAAAATCTAACAACAAATCAGAACCGTTTGAAGTTTGGAAGGAATTACCATTCGGATTATTTGAGGCCTGAACAAAATTCTCTTCGTCACTTTTTAAAGTATCAAGAGACGCCAGAAAGTCTAAATCTGACGACGACATTTGAACGTCAGAAGGCTTCTCAGATTTTTCCGATAATAACTTCTCCATGTTTTGAGACATGACTAATCCATGAGGATGAAATGTTTGATTTTCTTGTCTTTGAAAAGACTGAGTAGGGTCATGAAAATCTTGGATAGCTTCACTGGAATTTGGTTGGCTGTAATCTAGTTTGAACTGATGTCGTCCGAACACATCTGTTGTTAGGAATGGATGAACTGTTTCTGACTGGTCCGTTAAATTATCCGAATGGGATTCCTCGTCTTCACTGCCAGAAGTTGCTCTGCTATCCCCTGTATCCGTATCTGTTGGATCGGAGGCGCTTTCCAAATCTGATGAATAACCAGGAATTTCTTTGACCCCACTTTTGGTAACACTGATTCGTAAACGTCTGCCCTTGTTATTTGTCCGAAGGATTCTGAAATTCACTAAGGCACAGGGCTGTCTCAGGATTGTCATACATTCAGACTGGACAAGATTCCTAAGGGATGTGTTGTTATAGGCAATTAGTCTGTCTCCAACTTGTAACTGTCCTGATTTGGAACTGGGTCCACTTGCAAGAAGTCGTTTCACCTACAAAGAAAAAAAAGAAAATGTTACAACAGAGAAATAATTTAAACAAATCAGACATAAGAGATATTAATTTTTTTTCGTACTGGAAAACTTGACAGTGGGACTATGATTTGGTGAGAAAAAAAAAAGGTATTATTATGAGAAAACCCAAAATAAATTAAGTGATACATCCCGTATAAATCAAACGAATAGTTTCAGTATCCATCTGAAAATATAGTTACAGATTTTTATAAACACTAAGATATTTAATTGCATGCCTCCATGAAGATTCGAACATGGGTCCTTGGGTTACAGACCCATCACGGGTTGAGAAAAATGTAAATTTCTCAGGAAGGCCTCTCATTTGCAAAAAAATTCCCCGCGAGCAAGTAAATACGAGAATATTACAGACCTATACAATGTTTTTATATATCGCTCAGTTATATTTAAAACCAATAATAGAACACAAACTCCAGGGAACAACAACAGCAAATAAATGGCAGCTTTCTCCCTGAAATTGAAAAGTATGTGTCTGGTTTTGATAACAACACTTTTGTGGCACTTGTTGATAGGAATCTTTTGAAGTAGAATTGTCAAGCAGAATGGGATTGACCTCATTCCGCTATGATCGCGACAACAGATATGATCAGGACTTCCATACCATTGTGAATTAATTTATGACGTTTGCAAAAGTTTAATTTAGGCCCAAAGCTATCAATATTATCTGAATTTGTTATCTTTCTAGTACAAAATAAAAGCGGGCTCTCACTAAAAAAAAAAAAGGACTGAAGCTAGCAGCTGTGTCGGCAAACATATATATGTCTTGGTGTGATCTCCAGACCCCTCTGTGTGAAGCACCCTTAATCCCGTGGTTTTCCGTGGCACTAGAGACTCCCCTGGTTCACCTAACCGATTCTTTGTGTCTGTTTTCCCTAAATTAACACTACCAAACGAGATATTATGTGAAATACAACTTGAAAATTCCTTAGACATTTAAATGAATGTACGGTTTATTTTTTCAAGTTTCCAGTCAAAAATTTCCAGTCGCGAAAATTTCCTGCGAGTTCGTAAAATTTCCCGGGAAGGAGCTTCTCGATTTCCCCAAATTTTTTTGTAGCCATGCAGACCCATTGTATAAAAAGATGAGAGTTGAAAATTTCAACAGTTTGTAATTATTTAGAAAGGTTCAGAGTAAAAAGTCATATTTTGAACGTAGCATAGATTCTCTATTCAAACTTATCTCCCAATAAATAGATATTCTGTCAATTTGACTAACACAAAAGGGCTTATTATAAAACATGACTTTAAAACAGTCATTTAAAGTATCATTTAAATAATTTTTGATTTTTATTACACTTGTATAATTACCGTGGTGTTTTCCCAAGAGATTAGCTTAGACGTCATGTTATGTCAGTAGAAAATGAATGGACTTTAAAACAGTAAATATTTAATGTCACCAGACAAAATGAACTCATAAGTAACATTATTATTTAAGTTACAAAAAAACAAAAAGTGGAATTGGTGATGAAATAATTGAAAACTACTATGTGTTTTACGCTCTACCTTATGGCCATTACACTCATATAACGTTGGTCTGTGACAGAGTGAGCCATCGAAGCCCTGCCTCACAAAAGAATATTGGTTCTGATGACCCCCGGCCCAATACCCCCACCCAGTCACAGTTCATAAATACCCGGCCCTAAACCACACACAGCCGAAGTATATAGACACGGGACCCTATACCCACACACAGTATATGAACACCCAGCCCTATACCCACGTAGGCATAGTATATAGACATTCGGCCCTATACTCCACCCAGTCAGTTTAAATACACCCAGCCCTATACCAATAAAGGCATAGTATATAGACACCCGGCCCTATACTCCACCCAGTCACAGTTTATAGACACCCAGCCCTATACCCACAGAGGCATAGTTTATAGACACCCGGCCCTATATTCCACCTAGTCACAGTTTATAGACACCCACCCTAAACCCACAGAGGCAAAGTATACACACCCGGCCCTATACCCACAGAGGCCTAGTATATAGACACCAGGCCCTATACTCCACCCAGTCAGTTTATAGACACCCAGCCCTATACCCACAGAGGCATAATATATAGACACCAGGCCCTACGCTCCATCCAGTCAGAGTTTATAGACACCCAGTCCTATACCCACAGAGGCCTAGTATATAGATACTCAGCCCTATACTCCACCGAGTCACAGTTTATAGACACCTAACCCTATACCCACAGAGGCATAGTATATAGACACCCGACCCTATATTCCACTGAGTGAGTTTATAGACACCAAGCCCTATACCCACAGAGGCATAATATACAGACACCCAGCCCTATACTCCGAGTCACAGTTTACAGACACCAAGCCCTATACCCAGCCAGTCCCAGTACATGTACATTGTAGTCATAGTATACAGATACCCGGCACTATACTCTACCCAGTCGCACCAACCAAACTGTTTTTGCTCATGTCCTCAATGTGTTAAGTTTGAGAATATATAGAGCAGAAAAGTACCGGAGACATTGTCACAAGGAACAAGTTACAAGACCCACAGATGCTGAAACACCTTTGAGACAGAAAGCATTACAAACATATGGGAACTTGAATATACAGATTTTATCTACATACATTGTATACATATATTATAAACAGGTTTATTTTGATTACGATCAATTCACAAATATGTTTGAATATTCACGTTTGACCTTAGACAAGCAAGCACGAGCTAGACCGGAAACCATTTAGCCAATCAAGCAGCCTGCAGATCATATGAAGGTGCTAGTAATCATATCAAGAAGTAAGGAATAAATTACAGGGGGTCAGCCCCCCTCCCTTATATTTTAGGAAGGAATACGAGAAAAAATATGGGCACAACATAATTTGGAAACCTTCTGGGTCATTTCAGCTCTTTTGCCCCCCCTCCCCAACCTCCCACCCAAACTGAATAGGGTTTGTACGCTTATGAGAAAAAATAAATATGAAATAAGGTAATAAGCTAAACGTTGCGCAATATCCCCTATAAATTTAGACCTATCATGAGCTGTCACAAACGTGAACGTTATCATGTGTTATCCACAAGATTAATCAAAAACATATTTCACACCAAGTATCTAAGATCAATTAATGAAACACTGTCACTCAGTAGAAAATGTTTTTCGTCAACATGTTTTTTATAGCCGAACTTAAGCCGTACTGTAAAGTTTAGTCAAAGATGTGTTGTTCTTACCTGATTGTCATGTTAACTAACAAGCTAGGTGAGGGGTGTGACCAAATGCATTTTCATTCAGTGTTATGTTTACTGTATACAGTCTGTGCAAGCCACTGGAGATATTTTTATTAAGTTTAAACATTTTACCTGCGAAGCTCTGCAAGGCACAAACTTTTTACTGACCTACTTTATCCACATACCTGTTCATTTGACAGGGCCAAAAAAAGTGCTAATGACAAGAATAAATTCTGTAAATCCCTGAATAAATCGAATAGAAAATAAAATTAAAAAATCTGAAGAATTATCAGATAACCTGGTATATATTTCTTGATTTTAAATTAAGGTAAATGTGGTAGTGACGTATGTAATGAAAAATTCACTTTTGTTGAATGACAGAAATGTGAAGTTATGTGTAGAATGTCTACAAATAAATAAACAGAATCTAGAGTTTTCAGTGTATTTACTCCCATATTCTTACCACAGTAGGGGATCAAATCTTATTCTTTACAACTGTTCAAGTTTCAAGTGCCTCTCACAAGACAAGGCCAGACTGACATGGCATAAAGTAAACAGAAATCACAGAATTACACAATGTCATTCAGATTACCGTAATTCACTATAAAATCTGGTAAACTAAAAGTGTAATGCCCAGGTACAATAGTTAAGTTGACCCATGTTTATGGAAAGCATAGGGAACTTATATTACCATAAACTACAAGAAGTTTTTAGTCAAGTAAAGCTAGAAAATGCAATTTTATGTAAAGTCGTACCCGCTAGAATGTTAACAATTTAAGACATAAATGGATTACAAATTCTTGTTTAGGAGGATCATTAGGAGATTTAAACTACATGTACATTTATAAGCAGGGTAATATTCACCAGGATTTTACATTTGGTTTGTTTGTTTGATTGGTGTTTAGCGTTGTACTCAAGGGTCTTTCACTTGTATGACAACGGATTGTCCACTTCTTACTCTGCCTTACTTAATGCCGTGGAAAACTGAGACAAAACCTTGTGAAAACCCCTCCTGCAGTAGCCAGAGTCAGCTCATATACCTCAGATCCACTGAGTAGCTTGAACCCTCGCGGTACATTGGAAGAGGATCAGCAGTCCAACACGCTGACCTCTGAGTGACAAGCACAGGACATATTACATTTGGTATATTTTATATATTTTTGTTTATACATGAAGAGAGAAAAATTTGCTTGCCTCCACCGGGAATGGAACCTGGAACCTCTGGCTTACAGGCCCAACACTCTCCATAGCTCGCCTTATTCTAAATGATAGAGAGTAGTAAATCACTCACCTCTTTTTTACTCATTGAGAGCCCTGCTTTGCTTATTAAAGAAAAGACTTGTTAGCTATCTGAACAAAAAATAGACTGCTGTGCTTTGATCGGTACGTTATGCTGTACTAAAGTTTATTTAATTTATATGACAGCTAGCTGTACCAGTACATATGGTATAGGAAACCTGGTAAAAAGAGAGTTGTTTGCTATTGGACCAGAAATAATAGATTGGTGTGCTTTGATTGGTGTGTTACAAGCTGTACTGAAGGATATTTCATTTATAAGACCAGTACATATGATACAGGAAAACTAGCCAAGGAAGCAGCTCTAAAAAGCCAAGGAAGCAGCTCTAACTCACGCATGTGAAAGACAAGTTTCCCACATACGGATATATGCAGTGGTGAAAAGAACATTGGTTCTAGAACAATACACTTAACAGATGTAGTCGCGAGAGGCGCATAACATAAATTGTGGACAAGCTGACAGTAAATTACTTCAAAGTTACATGTAAGTCACTTCATAACATTGACAAATGAGAATATTGTGAAAAACTGCCAGTGAAGATACTGTCTGACTTTGGGTGGGGTGTTTTCACTGAACAAAGAGGCAATTCTTGTTTACTGATGAATAATGTATGACCCTAAAGCCTGATGGAATGTGGAATTGAAGACAGTCTCTAATGACCCCAAGATGTGTGACGAATACATGGATACCGTTGTGAATTAATTACACTGACATTATATCCTTATCGAGATTTCATAATATTAGCTTTGTTTACAGAAAAGCTTGTTTCTATATATGTTGTTTTAACAATATCCCAATTGAATATGAATGAAACATGGGAAAAGAACTAATTAACTCACTTAAGAGTTAATTAAAACTTCTAATTTTTGGGGCAATTAATAGTCTTACATATTATTTTTATTTCAGGTTAATGTTGCATGAAACAAAAATAATTACCAAAAGATTTTAAGGCAAGTAGTTATATCATCCATGCCACAATGTAAATGTTGTGGAAAAACAGCTGACAAGGCTGGCCGCAAAGTCATTGGACAATAACATTCCTACGTATGGATTCTAATTTTTTCAATTTGAGTTGCAGTTTGATAATGGCTTAAAACTGTTGGAAACCATGGCTTATTTTTCTACAGTTTGGGAAAAGGGCCTGTTGACAATCAGAATGTTGTGTTTTATGTTACAACAAAAAACACTAAATGTAAATTGTATATACCTTTCCCCATTAAATTACAGATTTCTTTCAACTTCGTTTGGCAATAGTTCCTTTGTTTTTGGAGTCCCATGGATTTGTCACAGGCTTATCAGTTTGGGAAATGTGTCCTGTAAGGGGCCCCTGGAACATAGGTAGATTAAGTCCTGGAAACCAACTATTTTCTATGCTTGTCACATCACAAAGAATACCTTGGTTGCAGCCCCATGTTTTGGGTTTTTGTGAGAGGTGAAGAGAGAGGGGGAGAAGGGAAGGTATGGGTTGGGAAGGAATGGATTGGGGCCGCAATGGGGGGACAATTTTGGCAACCACATTGCCTTTTGTATATTGCCTTTTGCACATTGTACTTTGTATATAACTGACAATGTTTATATAAGTTTTCAATGATTGTCAGCAGATGTTGGTAAGGTGACAGAAGAATGTCACTCCTATACCGTCATACTGTAATATGTGAATGAACCCAATGTTATTTCACATGGTAATACTAACATAAAACCCACTGAATCAAGTTCAAACACGTTTTTGCGAAGGGAGTGCTTTTTGAAAAAAGTTTTGTTAAAATTATTTTTGTATTTACATACAACATATTTTGCACCAAACTTTTGTTGCTTGAATGATTCATTAAGTTAAGTCACTGAAGGTCATTTCACTTGTGTTTGTCTTAATAAGGAGGGGGGGGGAGAGGGAGATTTCAACCATTCATTTCTTTGCGACCCAAAAATTATGTAGTCTGAACATATATGGTATTGATTGGGGTTTTACGTGAAACTTAAGGGTAATTCACTCATATGATGGCGTTCCAGCCTTAACAGTACATGACACCACAACAAATTGTTGCCCCTTATCTGAGAGAGCATCAGGGCACTAGCTGTAAGCTCACACCAACCACCCGATGGAACCTATTAATTTGTTTCATTCATATGCTACAGTACACCACACACTTGATTTGATATTATACCGTATACTGTAAGAATGGAATAGTCATTTGTACCTAAATGTTTTTTAATATTATTACCCTTGCACTTGGTTTGAGTTATGATCATTAAAATATTTGGCATCAAATACCTAAACAAGCACACATGTTTATAATTAATCTACTCACTTTTGCACATGGATTACTTTAGATTAGTTTTGATTAACGTTAGTACACGTCTCGGAAGGAATGTTGATTAGAGACTGGATTATAAAGCGGGTCAACGCTGAAATGTCAAACATCTACTTTTATTCTGTTACAGTGTAATCATACTTTATTATAGTACCGGTAAGTCAGATTATTAAAGTGTCATTACTATTAGTGGTTTGAGATGTTAAAGTTTTTACACAGCTCTAACAAAAAAGCATGATTGTGCTTGTTAACAGGTTTGTTGTAATTTTTTTTAAGTCATCTTACGTGAAGACCAATGCTATCAATTCTGTAAATAATGACATGAATTCTGGGCATAAAGTAAAAAAATTAATGACAATACTTCAAATATGATATATATACACAACATATTTAATTTGTTTGTTTGATTGCAGTTTTACGCCATACTTAAAAGAATAGACAACTTTTAAAAAAGTTGACTATGGGTAAAAAGTTTATTTTCATCTGAGTAAGAAAACATTTACTTTAGCTTTCAACTGTCAGGTAGAGTGGAGTAATAGAGCTGTGGAGACGACCATATGAAATGTCAGCATAATCCCCAGCTGAATTTTGTCCAATCGAAATCCAGCTTTTTTGTAGGTGAAGAATTGATTCTGTGTCGGGCCTGACGTCACGTAACCTCTATCCACATATTTACATCATTGCTGTCATACATATCGATTATCTTAAATGTATTTGTTGTCGATTTTTTATCAATTAAGTTGGTTCATGGCCATTTGTACACCTTGAGGACTGACACAGGAAGAGTTTTTAGCAGCTGTAGGCGCCACAATGCCGCAGTGTGCAGCATTTGGCTGC
>JAUELC010076019.1:0-12179 GCA_031471745.1 Cryptochiton stelleri
ATGAGGGTGTTTTCCATGTTATGAGGGTGAGTTTCGTGTTATGAGGGTGATCACGCTCCTGCACACAAAACCCTCTTTCCCAGCTAACTGCTTGAGCTGTTCTGACCTCTCGCTGAAATACAAATTTAAGCTGAATGGAAATCGCTCACCTAGTGTATCAAAAAGCTACCATAGAATTACTTAGGTGGGTGATTTTCAGTTCTCCATTATAATTTTCACGGTACGGTTTGTTAAAATATATTATATATCTATGCGTCATGAACATAAAAAAAAACAACAACATTGATTGAAGCGAGTGGACCCTTAGTTTATCTGTCAATTAAAACTTTAGATTGCAAATAAGAAATAATATGCATTTTGATTCCTGATGTCATTTTTAATTTGATTCCTGACAAGTTTATTTCTGTTTTACAATTTCAGACAAACTTAACATTTGGTTTAGTTTCATTCAACGAACTAATTTCTTGTCATAGAAAATCTATTTGGAAAGATATGAAATCAACTTTCATCATTTGCCTAAATGTGATTTTGGAAGAAACTTTTCAAATTCATTCTGGATGAAGCCAAAAATACTAGTGTTACGATACCTAAAAAAAATACTGTTAAATCGCAAGTTCAGTGATTTCATCTCTCAATAAAATTGGGGAGTCAAGCTTTACAAGTTGCATCCATAGTTATAGATTTATAGTACAAGATCTGTAGTTTTATCATAGATAGGAAATTTAACTCTTTAACTGCAATTACTTGCATAAATGGGTAATAAGTCGGATCAACTATTTCATTCAACAGTCAATTTGTAAATATCTGGTTGTTGTTTCTATAAACTAGGCATTAGTCCATATGCCATTCATAACATTCCACACCACTCCTCTATCCCAGATATGTTCATTACACAGGAATTCCAGAGTGTCAAAAGTCCCCAAAAGCACTGCTGCAATAACCTGCCAACCCAGGATGGACAAATCTAGAACAGAATAATAACTATATGCCCACATTCTATGACCTTTCATCAACAATCTACAAAGGTCATGTCAACTTGCTGGTATTCTAATTCATACATGAGTGAACCCTTGTAATTTTCAATCTTGGGGTAGGATGTAAGTCCTAAACTGAACCAGTCAGAAGCTCATTAAAGTTGCATTTAACATATTACGCTGGTCCCTGAATGAAACCCATTTCCTTCTAATTTTATGTGCTGATGCCTCACTTAACCAATTACAATGTGCAGTGAATATGCAATTCGTGATCTATTATCTATTTAAGTATCATTGTCAAAAGCTGTAAACACAGAGTTATTACTGGAGTATCAGTTGATTTGAACTGTTTGTTCAATGTTTTTATTTATGTACAATGTTAATATTACTGTTATATTATTATTATGATTATCATTTTGTATCCGGCCCTATGAGGGCGTGAATATTTAATAAAGAATCTGAATCAGAAAGTTCACATTTCTTTTATTTCACCAGCCTCTAAATTTGAAAGGATGCTGCATGACCATGTGCCAATGTACTTTTAATAGACCATAACAAAATAAAAATCTAATGATAAATAGTATATACATGTACATGTAATTGTGGACATATGTTTACTCCTTTCAACCCAGCATTAAATTCTGCTTACATGTAGATCTGCGTAAACATAACAATCAACACATATTATGAAATTGAGACAATAATAAATAGCCGTGTGCATGCATTTTTTTTTGTCATTTGACAATGACAATGTCATTTGAATATGATTGTACCATGTTCTTGATTAAAACTGTCAACATTGATGTCATCTTGATACTATGCTTGGTATTTTTCATGAATGTTAATTATTCAACTCAAGCATGTAGAAAGTGACTCAATTGTTGTTATAATATAAATGTTAAAAATGCACATAATAATACATGTCAACTCAGGGTGTAAATAAAATTCTCTATCCCAAGTCCTGATTTGAACATAAGGAACTAGTAGTAAGCTTATATATCAA
The DNA here is from genome assembly GCA_031471745.1 of Cryptochiton stelleri. Classification (NCBI taxonomy): domain Eukaryota; kingdom Metazoa; phylum Mollusca; class Polyplacophora; order Chitonida; family Mopaliidae; genus Cryptochiton; species Cryptochiton stelleri. Next base: position 1,978 of record JAUELC010076019.1, read on the forward strand.
ACAACATTCATGTACAAGTAATATAATAACAAAACATTTTGTATGTTACCCATCAACTTCACCAGCACACATTTGGAAAATTTATGTGCAAAATCGAGTGTATAATTAGTTAAATCATAACGAATTAAAGACTAATGAAACATATTCTTCATTTTTTTTTTTAGATAAAAAAAATTCCAGCAAATGACATGTCACATTGACATATTTTTGAAGACCTGACCATGAGGTGATCAGACAGGATAGCCGTAGCCCATAAAACTAATAAATAATGAAAAGAGTGTTGCTAAAAAAATATAGGAGACAAGAAAAATACAAACTTTTGAGTTTCATGGTTTGCATGTATGCCATCTGTTCGTGTTTTAGCCAGAGACCTCGGTTAGCTAAGAGAGTATCATCCATTTCGCCAACATTCCGCTCCGTCTCCAACACAACCCCATTCTCCCCATAAACCATTGGCATACAGAATTTACTGGTCAATCCCAAAACTGAATTATATACAATCTAAACAATATCTAACCAGCTCAGTGGTTTGAAACACAATAACAAACGTGATATCCTGAGTGGAAATACCAATCACACGTGATGTCACTGTCCACAAACACTCATAGACTGTATGTCATCTATACTGTAACTAACTTCCTCTTCCTTACAACATTTCCTTCCTCTTTACCCTTCTACATAGTACATTCTACTTGTAGCCTCCCTCACTGATGATAAAGAACAAAGTCATTTGAAATTTCAAACATGATGAACTGTCACTTGAAGTCCTCAAGAAATCATTCACATGTGGTACATGTTGAAAAATTAAAACCCTTCCACAAGGTAAAGTAATAAGTTAGAGTTGATATTTTTAGAGGCTGATGACAGCCAGTTTTCATAATACTGAGATGAGTGTCCCATGAAAAAGCTGTACTCAGACTAAAAGGTGCTATGATGTACATACGTGATCAACTCTGTCAATAGTTAACACCACTTACATTCCTGTACACAGCTGTATCCCTGTTGGCTTTCAACTCGTCTATATTAAGCTGTAGCCTTGGCTCTATTGACAGGGAAATGAAGAATTTAATGCCATTCCAACACATAGGAGTAAGGGGAGGGCTGTACATGGTGCCACAGAAGAGCTATGGAGGAGACAGGGGATAATAAGAGGGGACATCCTTGCCAGAACCTGTCTAGCCTAACAGTCAGGTAGATCTAGACAGATCACACGTGTCTCCTCTCTTCTCTTCAGTCAGCTGACACACATACACAACTTGTTGTTGAGAGTTTTTAAACTTGTGTAGACGTATGGACTACTTCTTTTAACTAACAAAAAGTTAGCTGAACAGTCAGTCAACACAGAATCTTATGACAGAGGTGATAAAGGATCTGGCTATCTGCTATAAAACACCAGTTGAATCGAAAACACACCTATTAAAACCGATGAAAATTGACCTGGTTTGACAGCATGCATATATACCTGCTGTCGGACATTCAACCAGATCCTTCAATAATATCCCACAGCCAGTCTAATCCAAGCATAAAACTGCCTGGTACAAAGGTCACTGGTACGTCATTCCAACCTCCATACTTGGCCAGTCGCTTTTCTAAGCTGTGTAGGTTATTTAGAAGCAGCCAGTGGAAGAGTATTGGTGCACTAGGACCAATGAGAGGCTGTCTAGCAGGATGGGTAAACCTTATCTGTCTGCTGAGGGTCACATGGGGGTATTGAAGTGAGGCCAGTACCGAGATAAGAACTGGTCTATATGCACACACCTCTAGACAAACAGATGGGTTTTCTCTCTTATAAATAGTACTCCTCAGAACTGTTCTGGGCAAGAGTGACTAATTTTTGAATCACTTTCTATTTTTAAATACATTATTGCCATAGTTTGATTGTTATCAATGTAATATAATGCACCAAGTGTACATTTACACTTTTAGAAATGAAGAGTGAGAAAATTGCTAGCCTCTAAAGTCTTTATATAGCATATATATTATACAATATAGTCATAGAGTGTTGGCCCTGTCAGCCAAAGGTCAAATGTTCGATCCCATGTAAAAACATGCAAATTCTTTTTGCCAACATTTATAAAAAAAATATGTATAAATTAATATAGACATCAGGGCCTGAATTTCAACGCAAATCCGCGAATCTACTCGCGTAACGATTCGCTTAACAATATAAATTAAGAATCCTAATGGATTCGCCTAGAACCAGTTAAAAAATTGGCTTCGCATGATTTATTTTAGATGAAAACGAAGAAAAAAAACACAGCTACAGAAATAATTTTCCGTTCCATTGTCGCATTCTACTGTGATTTAGCCAAGAGGAGTAACTCTGTGTGACTTCCTGTCCATCCATTAGTCCGCGCTTACCATTGGATGTTGAAGACTGCGTCAGCCAATCGCAAAGCTCATCACATTGATATTATCCCTGAGTGCAATTGGCCCACATGGTCAGATACGCGTATTCTTTATTTACCTACCACAAATTACAATGTTCATTTTTGGTCATTTTTTATTTGTCTGAATCATAGGCTTTCAGCATTCATATTTTTTACAAATTGCACAGCTGAATAAAGTGAGAGCAGCAATGTCAACAACAAATATCAGGTCATGCAAAGGGAATCCATGTAATACTCATCGCCCTTTAATCTTGACCTACATTTTCACTTGAAATTCAGCATGCAATTTCGGTCATTTCTAGCAATTTATGAGCCGAAAAGAGAGTTATATCTGCTCATCTGTATTTTTATAGCAGTCACTCAAAGCTGCAATCAAAATTACTAATTTAATATGGACAAAATACACACCAAAACATGTGTTCCACTTTCCATACTGTCTGAGATAAATCAACCTATCAAAACGCTCATTTTCATTTGCTGCGAGCCGGTACTGATTTGTTTTGTTTCAACACAAAATGTCCTGTAGATCGTCTATATACGGTCTGATTCCATCATTCGGCAACACTTAATAAGTCAGTTATTTCCCAAATAAAGGCAAGTGGTGTTTAAATTCCTATTTTGCCAACAGTAACTTTGATCATTCTACCCCCAACCAACATTATTAAAGGATGGCGGCTATATATATGTGTTTATTCAAATTTAAAAAAAAGGAATATTGAGAATCCAGATTCTCGCAGAGTCCTAACATGAGAATCCATATGGATTTGCCATATATTTTACGAAATTCAGGCCCTGGACGTTAAACAGAACATGATTTACCAACAGCTGTGACTACATGTACCTAACCGCAATTATTGGAATTTGGAAATCCTTATAACATGTATCAGAATTAACCTATCAAGTGGAAGTTGGTGTTTAGTCAACTTAATACTGAACAGATAAAACACTGTTTTAATAAGCATAATGGAAAATCATATTGCTACATGTAGTCACTGATGTTTTAAAAAATAATCTCCATTCTCTTCAAATGATGACATCATAGGAATAAGAAAACCTGAAGAAATTGAAAAAATAACTTAAAAAAACATTAACGATGTGAAATTCCAGGTCCATTCACAGTAAGCCAAAATAATCAAGTCAGCAAGGTCGGAAAAAGTCCAAGAAGAGTGGTTGGCATGTCAAGTTTGGTTCAGAGCAGCATTTGATTACATCATTAGATTCAAAGCATGTGTTCCGCATAATTCAGATGCATATTTGCCTAGACCTATTTCTAGGCCCTGATTCTCCGGAAGGAACTCTTCGAACAACATTGCTAATATAAAAATCCTGACTGGCATGCAAATAAACAATGCGGTTTTCGCTTTCCCTTCCGAGTTCCAACCTATACATTTCCTACACACATCAACTCTATCTGCACATGCTGTTAAAGCTTTTGGTTCCCATGTCATGTACAATGATATATGAGCGTAGTGAACATACACTGTTTTCAATTTCTTTTCAATCTATTGCTTACTGCTAAAAATATTTTAATTCAGTCATCTGTTCAAGATAACCTATACTCTTTCATTTAACTATAGCTGAAATCCTTTCTGTTTGGTGTCTGTTTATAGTCCTGTTGTAGTCTAACTGATATAGTTTGTTTACATCGACAGCAATCAATCCAGTCTATGACCTCATTGACATTAGTCATGCAATGATGATGCTATACTAATAGCAGGGGTAGAAATGTTCTAAATTAACAACAGGACATTTGTCCTACAGCTTCAAAAAGTTGCCGGATAATCTAATTTTCTGACGGACATTTTTCATGGTAATAAATAAAGCCAACAGGCAACTATACTAGCCATGTATTCAATTTGTTTTTATTTGTTTACTTTAGCTTATAATGCAAGTATATAACATGTATAATTGTCTGTCATTGAAAAAACATATACTTTTTATCGCTATCGTACCACAGCCACGGCCGTTTAAGGTGCACTCAGCTTTAAAATTGCGTGCTGTTGTTGTTGTAGACTGATATAGCGAAGAACCTGGTATGGGAGGGTTTGTCTAGCTGGTTATTCACTTGAATCTTCTCTCATTTCGTTTTCATCTCTTTATTTCAGTGGACGTAAAGCGAAACTTCATGAGACCCGCCATGTTTTTCGTAAACAGCGATTACAAATCAATACCGTATTCCCATACTCCTACCGATAGCTTCCGCAATGTTAAAACATGAACGGCTACACTGAGGGGAAGAAGTTTATACCTTATAGGTTTATAGTAACATCTTTTATAGTCCAACCACATGTCGCGTTACATCGATCGCGCTCGCCCTCCAATCAAATGGCTTGAGCTTTCAGCTCTTCTCTCTGTGTCAGTTTGACAAACAGATAATGTGATAACAACAACACAACAGATCGCGTAGCTGTATTCTTTCATGAATTCTGTTGAGAATAAAAACTTTTAGATGTGCCGATAGTAAGTAAGTGCTAAAACTGGATTAAAACTGCTTCTATTACATAAATTTTACATCTCGGACAATTGTTCGAAGTACACAAGAAGTTGTCGGACTAGCCCATATTTTGGCGGACGTCCGGCATTTAGGTATAAATTTCGAGCCCTGACCCTTGTCGGAATAGTTTGGATGAATAGAAAATTGCTCTCCTTATAATGTGCAAAAATCTTGTGTGAATAACATGTGTAAGCCCTATGTTTCTCAACCAGAGATCAAATTTAAGGAAGAGAAAGGCTAAATAAAGTTAATCTTAAACAGACTTTATCAAGTAGTTTAAAAAAAATAATGTCCTAACTTAGAAAAATAATTTCACAACCTTGTAAGAGCCGGTTCTTAAAAATATGGTGGACTTTTCATGCCACATCGTTTGTGTCTCCATAACATTAAATATTATTCTATAAATATTCACTAAAATCCTTCATTATAATTCGTTGTCAGTGTAATGAGTGATATACTATTTTTGTGGCACCTTTATGGATACTTACGGGTTAATGTTATAGAGAGGTATCACTTATATGGCATGAAAAGTCCACCATACACTTGAAATACCAATTAGCCTCTAACAAGATTATAAATGCTTTTCACACACGCAGGACAGCATTTTGGGAAACTGTCGTGTAGTCTCTCTATTTAGAGTTTGTGTTTTCCAATTTAATGTTGACAGACCTATTGCTTCTGTTTGAAGATAGGAGTTAATTTGTAGAAATATATCAGTCTTTCCATCTTCTTACCAAGCTGATGGCTGACAATAATAGCCATAATTTTATCTGATTTATTTATTTTTTTATTTATTTGTCTTATTTACCCATGGCCCTCATCAACGATATACATTGTTCTCCCTGAGGACCCTGCAACAGTTTATCTGATTATCCTTGTCAATATAATTACCAAGCTATTTATTCATTGAAGGGCTAAATACTCTAAAAGCTTTGATTGTAGCTATTATTGTTAAAATATGACTAAATTTGTTTGGCTTTCCCTCATATTTGCGTTTTTACAAGAAGATTATAACAAAATAAAACAAAAGTGTGCATTATTGTACGGTAAAGAATTAAACAGTTGCAGGAAAGCTAACTAGTATTATCTTAACAGGTCGACTGAAGACAAAGCTAATGTGATTATCTTTCTCAATTTATCAAGCTCTGAATTGACTCTCAGTGTAAACAGGGCAAAAGATTAATGTATATCACAACTCATTGTTCCAGCATCGTGACATTTTCTTTTTGTGTTTTATATTTTCTCGTATATATCCATATCCCCACTGCTATATCACAATAGAGTTGTATTTGCAGCTGCTCGTTGGCCAATAGTGTTTCCTGTAAATGATTTCAGGCTCTTTATTGGAAAGACTGATCAATATTAAGCTGGACAATTAATTGATAGGTTCAAAAGGAATCTCAAAGAATTTTCTTCTTTTTTCTATCTGATTCAACAAAGATTCCCACAGTCAGTGCTAGACTTTGCTACAATGATTGAGTATTGATCTTCTTAAGATTAAAATAAACCAAAAAGTTAACAGATGAAATTAATTATTGATTTTTCAGTACCATGTTGCCATCAATTATTTCAGATTTGCATAATTGCTTCAATTCATCATGCTGATTGAATTTATAGACTTTTTGTGGTGTGATTGCTTGAATTTGATGAAGTGGATCCAAGACCTATAATTTACTTACAAATTTACATTTTCTTTGATAGTCTAAATTGTCTAAGCTCTCTCATGTTTACGTTTTTTGTTTTGTTCACTGCAGTGTTTAGAGTTACTTTTACAGGCGAGTGAACAAATCAGTTTACGGCTCATTATGTTAGCAGAATGGGGAAATATATTTGCTGGACAATCTTACAGCTTCATTCTTATTATGTAAATTTAATAAACCTTCCTGCTTTAGAAGAAATTAATGTGTATCAAAATTATTTTTTTATGTGTATTTTTTTAACAGTTATGCATATTTTCTTTTGAAAATAAAAATTTCATTAAATTAAAAATATTATGTTATGGATGGCTATAGGGATTAATAGAACTCTGATATTAAAACCTTGTTTCATGCGTAAAAAATCATTATATGCTCTTTTTGGTACAAATTAAGTTTTAATCAATCGTTGTATAGATATATTTGTACTTTAATTGCAAAGAATTGTAATTGTGGATGTATTTTAGTATCTGGCTCTTTAAGTAAGATTTTACATCTTTGGTGTATCTGCGTATTCAACATAACTTTTGCATGCAAAATATGCAGGATAGGCAACTTTGCTTAAATGATTCGGACATGTTATTAATTTGAATTACTGTAGAAAGGAAGTTAATTTGTTGATGTACTAGTTCTCCATAAAGGAGGACGTTCCTAAAGAGGCCGTCGTACGTAGCATAGATTTTCTGTCCCCCAAAAAATTAAGAACATGTTAACTTCCAGAGTGAATAATTAATTGTAATAAAGTAATATAAAAGTGAAGAAAAACACTTCAGGAACTACAATGTATAAAAACCCTTTGTTTATATAATCGGACATGAAACATCTCTTCACAGTTTTATTGGTTTGGCGTCAATAGGTCTGGAAAAACGATATATATTTCACTGCATACAGAATGTGGTTGTCCCTAAGCGCAGTTTTGTGTCTTTCGACATTCAATCTCATTAGCCTCAACGTAAAAAAAAAAGTCCTTAAACCCTCTTTCATATAGGCAGTTCGCACCCAGACTACAAAAAGACTTATATGCTTTCTCTGTCTGCTTAAATGGTTAATATTTATGAAGAAAACTAGTGTTCATTTTGTTGTTCTGTTTTCCTTTTTTTTCTTTCACTACCAGTTTGTGTCTGAGTAGTCATATAAGTGAAATGACTTAAGTACGTACTAAAACACCAAAATAATCTAAATCACAACGAGTATAATTCAGATTTATTAACACAGAAGGGCCCCCTTATTTGTATCCCCCTGGCTGAAGGCAGCATTTTCAGAGCATAGTCATGCTGTCTTTATTTAGCACTGGAATAACATTATTTGTCCAAAAGAGCAAAACGCTTAACATCTTTTGGTTGTGTTTCAATGGCGTAGCTATTTACTGCTTGAGTACCCCACCATCCTACATGTATCAGTGAAATACCATGGAGCATGACATTAAACAATAATCAACCAATCACTATAAATACAATAGGTGTTAGGATACTTTGGGGTTGTAATTGGATTTTACACTGTAGATCTGGGTAATGGACTCCTCAAGATGACTAACAACATTATAGCTTAAGGGAATATCTGTCTCTATTTACTTTGCTTTTTTAATTCTGGGGCTGAATGATCTAAAGAGCCAGACTACAGCTTATTATGTTAACATTCTGATTAAAAAAATTGTTTTGTTCTATATCGTTATCCCCTAAGCCATTACAATCAGTCCATCTTTCAGAATGGATATACAATAGCCATCGTTTTAACGTTTTTTTTACTTTGATCTATCGTTGAATAAGGAGTTGAATTTCCAAAAGCTTAATAGGTGCTCTTTTCTGGGCTCAAAAAGAAAATGTAAAAACAAAAAACCTGCCCTAGACTGAAATGCATCACCCCCAAGGTTTTTAATTCGGAGTAATGGAAACTCATGCACTTGACAGACTATTTTTTCTCTACTGAAAAGCATGCCTAGTGGGATCAAATCTGCTGCGTTATTGATTAGTCTTTGGATCTAACTCAGGCCGAATACAACTTTTAAACAGAGACTTCTTTTCTTCCTCGCTTGGCACTCACTATAAAGTCTTACAGCAAAGGCTGGTTGGCCCGATGTCTGTATACTGTATCTGTGTGGGATATTGGGCCGGTGGCCTCTGGTACGATGATACTCCAGAGAGACAGCACATTGACAGCAAGGACTATCCATGTCACAAGAAACCACTGTGGTCATATGAGTGAAATAACCAAACACCAAACAAAGAAGACCAGCTAATCACCTTATTAAATGTTGGGAGCCTGGATTATCATGTTTTCTTGTTTCTCACGCTTTTATTTCATTTATAGAGTTTAATTTGGATTTGAGAGTGGTCATTTTTTGCAAGCACCATTCTAGTTTTTTTTCCAAATAGTATTGATCGTTCATTTAATCTATTATTAATTGAAACTTCACAGCTGTCTTTGATTTTGGAAATGTAATTAATAAAATTAGAAATTTCACCAGTAAACATTTTAAGCAGATTATAATGGCTTCTTTATTAAGATTTTAGATCTGGTTTAATACCATGTTGAGAAAAAATATATTGTTTAATCTTCAGATATTTTCAAATGCTTTACAACTATTATTTAAGTGAACAGCTGTGTTTATAAAATAAGATACACATTAATTAAACTCTAAATCTAACAGAAGGTTTAGTATAGGTTTTCCTCTGAACACTGGCATTACAAAGTCGTCATATAAGTGAAACACCCTTATAAGTATGATGTTAAACACTAATCAAACCAAGAAACCCATACTGACAGGCTTTTGACCCATAATAAATACAGGGTAGTAGTGTCTATATTGTTTGATTAGTGTTTAACGCCGTAGTCAAGAATATATATGCAGCGGTGGACTCCAACGGCAAACAGAGACACCAACACAACCATTAAAATATAAAGTGATATGATCTGTTTGAAAATTAATGTCCCTCCAGTGCTACTGGCAGCAAAAAAAAAAAATCAAAATATCCAACCTGTGCTTGTTGTGAAACAGATTTGTTATTCATTACACCTAGGACATAATTATAAGTAATAAGCTATGTTTCATGTGATAGAGAGAGAGAGAGTAGACTCTTGGATATCATAAGAACATTCAAGGCCCTTGGCACACCAACTAAGGGTGCGTTTACGGGAGCTGTTCGCCCGGTCTGAAATGAGTGATTACAAATAAATACAAGGATCGAAAATAACGTTTGGGTGTCCACCTGTCATGGTCGACAGAACGTAGTGACAGGTAGAGCAATAAATCCTCACAGATTGTGGAGATAATCAGATGAATAACGTATACATTTTGTGTTCAAATCAGCTGAAAATCTTAGCAAATTAGCTTTCGTGATGTGTATTTAAGATCGTATGTTGAGTGTTCGCCTTGCCTTTTTGTGAAAGATTTATTCCAAATTTTGGTTAAAATTGTACGTCTTCTCCCGTAAAGTTAAAAACCACATTGGCAGTCATCTTTTGCATGATCTGACTTATAGCTTTGTACTTATTGCGCAAGCGTTAGTAGTAAAGTTCCGAGGTCAGCCAATGAAAATGCGTGTCTGCTGGGGAATCCCCAGCATTGTGTGCTGCAAGTTGACAGAGAATAGGCGCTTCTAATAAAGATTTCTCCGTAGTAATCAA
>JAUELC010076241.1:0-12177 GCA_031471745.1 Cryptochiton stelleri
TCATTTTGTCTATTTCTGTCAGTCTGGTTCAGAACGCGTCAGAATGGCAAATGAATTTTGTATTGTGCTGTCAGTCTAATTGAGAACAAGTCTGATTGGCCCATGAATTTTGTATATTGCTGTCAGTCCAGTTTAGAACGGTCTGAATGGCCAATGAATTTTGTATATTGCTCTCAGTCTGATTGAGAACGCGTCTGAATGGCCCATGAATTTTGTTTATTGCTGTCAGTCTGATTGAGAACGCGTCTGACTGGCCAATGAATGTTGTCTATTGCTGTACGTCTGGTTTAGAACGTGTCTGAATGGCCAATGAATTTTGTATATTGCTGTCAGTCTGGTTCAGAACGCGTCTGAATGGCCAATGAATTTTGTCTATTGCTGTCAGTCTGGTTCAGAACGCGTCTGAATGGCCCATGAATTTTGTCTATTGCTGTCAGTATGGTTCAGAACACGTCTGAATGGCCAATGAATTTTGTCTATTGCTCTACTCTAATTTAGAACGTGTCTGAATTGGCAACATTTTATTTTACTGCTGCCAGTCTGCTTTAGATAGATTTTGATTGCCAATGAATTTTGTAAATTTCGATAATTTTGATTCAGAACGAGTCTGATTGGTCAATGAATTTTGTATATCGCTGCCAGTCTATTTTAGAACGCGTCTGACTGGCAAATGAATTTTGTCTATTGCTGTCAGTCTTATTTAGAACGCGTCTGACTGCCCAATTAATTTTTTCTATTGCTGTACGTCTAATTTAGAACGCGTCTGGTTGGTCAATGAATTGTGTCTATTGCTGTCAGTCTAATTTAGAACGCGTCTGACTGGCCAATGACCTTTGTCCGTTGCTGTCATTTGATTTAGAACGCGTCTGAATGGCCAATGAATTTTGTATTATGCTGTCAGTCTGGTTTAGAGCGCTTCTGAATGGCCGATGGATTTTATCTATTTCTATCAGTCTGATTTAGAACGCTTCTGATTGGCCAATGGGTTTTGTCTATTGCTGTCAGTCTAATTTAGAACGCTTCTTTCTGATAGGCCAATGAATGTTTCTTTTCTATTTTAGAAGACTTCTAATTGGCCAATGGGTTTTGTCTATTGCTGTCAGTTTAATTTAGAACGCTTCTTTCTGATAGGCCAATGCATATTTCTTTTCTATTTTAGAACGCGTCTGATTGGCCAAATAATTTTGTATATTGCTGTCGGTCTAATTTAAAACGCGTCTGACTGGCCAAAAACTTTGTCCGCTGCTGTCATTTGATTTAGAACGCTTCTGAATGGCCAATTAATTTTGTATATTGCTTTCAGTCTGATTTAGAACGCATCTGAATGGCCAATGAATTTTGTCTATTGCGGTCAGTCTAATTTAGAACACGTCTGACTGGCCAATGAACTTTGTCCATCGATGGCATTTGATTTAGAACGCGTCTGAATGGCCTATGAATTTTGTATATTGCTGTCAGTCTGATTTAGAACTCTTCTGATTGGCCAATGGATTTTGTCTAGTTCTGTCAGTCTAATTTAGAACGCTTCTTTCTGATAGGCCAATGAATGTTTCTTTTCTAATTTAGGACGCGTCTGATTGGCCAATGGATTTTGTTTATTGCTATTTTTGATTTACAATGTGTATGAATGGCCAATGAATTTTGTCTTTTGCTGTCTGTCTGATTGAGAACGCTTATATCTGATAGGCCAAAGAATGTTATCTTTTCTAATTTAGAGCTGTGTGAATGGCCAATGGATTTTGTCTTTTGCTGTCAGTCTGATTTAGAATGCTTCTTTCTGATAGGCCAATGAATGTTGTCTTTTCTAATTTAAAGCTGTCTGAATGGCCAATGGATTTTGTCTTTTGCTGTCAGTCTGATTTAGAACGCTTCTTTCTGATAGGCCAATGAATGTTGTCTCTTCTAATTCAAGCGTGTCTGATTGGCTGATGAAAGCAAACAAGACATATAAATAACTAACACATGGTGTTTTTTTGTTTAAAATTTTCACTTTAATTTTATTTTATCACAGCTTCCAATTATGCAAATCTCCATTGTATGGGCTGAAACGTTATAATAACAGATAATAATGGTCACACACATTTATCCAGACATACATGCATTATTCGTTTTACTATTACTTTTTTTTTACTTTTGTGATAACACTTGCAGACTAAGACCTATACGGGATTCGATACAACAATCGTCCGAGTCAAGCACAAAATCGCCATTGTTTATCCAAAAATAATGAAAATACGGTTGATGGTCACTTTAAAATGACATTTTTTTTTTCAGAATTCGTTTAAGTTAGTTGTACCAGTTTAATATTTTCTGTTCCAAATATACAGCACCAAGATCAGCTGCAAAAGTTATTTAATCCGTTCCGACTTTAGTGCATGTTTCACGTCTTGATTATCCCAAGATGGCGTCCAGCTTGTTAGTTTCTCTTACTCGATAGCATCTGTCCCCTTCCACAGTTTCATCTAAGTACAATGTGGAACGTTGCGGAGCACCATTCTGAAGAAATTGCAGCTGAGCTTGGGTCGTGAGACGAATATTTTTATTTCCAAGCGCTGAAACGATAGATAAAGAAAAGTGATCAACAATGAGAGCTTTTAAGTAAGATGCATTGAGATAATATATGATAGTCTTTTTTAAAGGCCTCCGACTTGATATTCATCATTTGGGCATTGGCAGGACGTCCTCTATGTGCACTCGCGTTGCAGAGCGCACTTTGTGATGAGCAGTCATCGCAAGTTTTAAAAAGAAAATAAAGAACAAATTAATCGAATTACTCACTTTAAATTACCAGGCTTTCAAGACAAAATCATTCGCCTTTAAAAACGATTAAATTTTACAGGAATTTTGTCCCGCAACTGGCAAGCGAAACAGGTTATATACAAGAACCCGGACCAAAAACCCTGGAATATCCGAGCGAAACGAACTTTTCACAATTTAACAAGTCTGACGTACATAAAACGTTTTCGTAAAGCATTTGTTGATTTTGTTTGCCCTGTCAGTTGATAATATTGAATATAACGTCTACAATTGGTTTACAAAAACGTTTAAAGTTTATCACATTCGATTAATTGTGAAAACCCTGTTCGCTCTACAACTTGAGTGCACGTAAAGAACACCGACGTCATGTCAATGTCCAAATGATAAATATCAATAGTAGGAGGCATTTAAAAATGACTAAACATAGAAGAGACGGGAGGAGGGAGGGGGCGATGCAGTTGTCACAAAGAAAAATCATTGTTAAAATGGGTTATTCAGGGTTCCTTGACATGGAGAGTCAAAGTGATTGAATAATGGATAAGTTAAGAAACAAAAAATAAGTTTGCTTAGTAGGCCTTAGTGCAGCGCAACAGAGAGTGCACGACCGAATATCCGCACCAAACTGTATATCCTACTTTTGATTGGCTTAAATACTTCGACCATGCCGAACAAATAGCTAAGTTGGCACGACGAGGGCATCAAACCAACAACCAACCGACAATTACCGACAAATGCCAACGTTAGTCCAACGCGGACTACTGACTGCTAACCATCAATCCCAGACCTCTTCAAACGTTGATCCACAAGGGTGTCCGACCAACAACCAACGGTGATAATATACGACCATACGTGCGACTAAAACAACGATTGCACTTTAAGTATATCCAACCAACAAGCAACGGACATTCACCGACCATGCCGACAAAATGCCAACGTTGGTCCAACACGAACATCCTACCGGCTACCATCGGCTCACTCCCCACCATCTACAACGTTGGCCTGACAAAAACGTCCGACCAAAAACCAACGGTGACAATTCCAACCAAATAACAGTGTTGGCCCGACGTGGGAGCCCAACCAACAGCCAATGGCGGCAATGCGATTACCCGACCTTGCCAACAAAACATCAACGTTGGGCCGACGTTCACTGTTGCAGGATGTGACCATAAGGGCGGCACCAATTTCTGGTCGGAATAAAAGTAGATCTTTGATCCTGACAAACCCTTAAATAATTCAACAACTTGCGAAACAAGTTTGTGACACGTTAGGGGAGGGGGTTGTGGGGGCGACTAACACATTTTGTCTGTTTACACCATGTTTAGCCGGTAGTCACCTTGTGTTCGTATTGTTTGTTACCAGTCTCTTTCATGAATACTTTCTTTCAACGATTAGATTGGCACGCCGTCATACAGATGAAATACCCGAAACACCATCGATCAAACCAGGAGTAAATTAGACAAAACTTGTTAGGTATATATATATATATATATGTACCATTCCTCTAGCTAAGGGCAGCAAGTTTCGAGTATAATCATTCTGTCTTCACTTAGCACTGGATGGAAATTAATTTTCCAACAGAGCAAAACACTTTACATTTTATGGTTTGTGTTAATGTGGCTATTTACTGTTGGAAAACACCGCCGTCATATAAGTGAAATATCATTGAGTACAGCTGTAAACACCAACCAATCAATCAATATATGTACCAAGAATGACAACAATATAACTTCATAGTTAGTTACCAGAACCATCTTGTACAATTCCTTTTCCTGGAGTTGTTACTATGTTGCATTCATAAACCCACTCACCAAGTAATCCACTGGCACCAGGCGATAATAAGTCTGTGTTCGTCACTGTTGCCGTAATATACGGACTAGATAGCGAGCGTCTTGTCTCTATTCCGAACTTGTGAAGGGTGATAATCAAGTTGCCAAATGTCGTAAATTCTAGTCCTTTATTTGCCGTAACTCTCAAACCGTCCATACTAAGGGAGGTGACTTGGAACCACCTATACGATTTCATTCCAAGAGTTATGTCGCTTGTTGATACTTTCACAGAAAAGGTCCCGTTGATTTTCATGCGCACTTCACTGAATTTCCGGAAATCTCCATAGTCAGTGGTATGCAAAATGCCTGTCAGCAATACACCTGTAAAGAGCAAGAAATAATCCACTCACCATTAAAGGAGAAGACCAGTTATTCTCAAGTAACGTTTCATTGATCGTTAAGTGACAAACAAATCCAATGACCGCATACAATTCTTTAAACTCATTCCAATTGTAGGCTCGAACTTGTTTTAAAGAATGGTGATTTTTCAATGCAATCTTCGGTACAATGTACATTGGTTTCTATACCTTTACCCAAGAGAAGACATTCCGATCCTCTCGAGACAAGGAGAGTCCCATGCGACACTTTACTCCTGCCCTTGTCGGGCTTACCCTATAAGTTCACCAGCCAGACAAAGGCCACTGCAATCTGATTGTCTCCAGGTCCTCTATGTACTACGTGATCAAGACGAATCTCTAAAACCTTGTAGGGACACTTTGTCGCCTGATTTTGGAATCAAAGACTAACTTAGTCATTGAGCGTAAGATAATCTTGACTTCCTAAATATCCTAACATGTGTATCATATACAAACAATTGTTTATATGGTGAAAATTCGACAGAAAATGTAAGGGACTATTTTCCAAAATAAGGGGTGAAATGCCAGTTAGTTGGTGACAACAGTCTGCTGTGTTGACGGAGAAATAAGATGTGAAAAACATGAAAGATTTACTGAACAAAGTACCGGAAATTTAACATCATAGCTTGAAAAAATAATGAAAAACAAAAATTGGAAAAGACGGATATCTGCTGTCTTTTATAGTCGGGAAGAGATGATACTGTCTTTAAAATGGTATTTGATTGGTCTATTCGCTTGAGTTTGTTCACTTTGATCACATGTCTGACAGCCGAACAGGGGTTTGTGTCAAGCCTGATGAGAGAACTGTGTGGCGATATCAAAAGTACACCGGGAAGATTGATTGATTGATTGATTGATTGAGTGGGGTTCTACGCCGTACTTAAGGTTGTTTCGCTTATATGAGTGCCACCCTGACATTGGAGAGACTGACACGATACAAGACAATCACAGGACATAACAGGATGCCACAAATTGGCTTCGTGTTGTCCCTTAACTCTGAGAGCATCAGGGCAACAGAAAGGTGCATCCCCCATCACAATTGCTGGAATAGTTCACTACTTTCCTCCTTAATTAGTAGACAACTTCTCAATGCTTGTATAACCTGATTGATCAATAGCCTGAAACGCCAAGCAAATAGCCGAATAATATATAGATCGTAGAGATTCAACTTACCATTATCTGTATCGTTCAGAATAGTTACCTCCCTTGTACTGCCGGAAGACGCTGCTGGTAAATCCAGGCATAGGATGGTTCTGGTCTGGTCTGGAGACACGATGTCAACGTTCATTCCTGAAGGCGGGTCTGAAAATTAAAACAGATAGTTTGAAAGTATTTATGGAAGAATTGGCCCCGAATTGAGTTCTGTAGGACGGTGTCGTTTCTAAACAAGATGTCGTCCCTAAGCTTGCTGGAGTGCCAGACAGTGACTCTCACATATGTAGGATCCATCTCCTGATCTCAGCACAGCGAGACCGCTTGATCGCTACAAATACTAAAATGTATCTTCTTTCCTTAACCACTGTACACTGTTGTATGTATGTTAGCCTATAAGAATCATCTTTTATTTACTTTTACATGAATAACTGACAAAAATCGACGAGCATAAAGCATAAAGGGACTGCCTTTATTTTACTTTACTTTTTAAAGAAACTATTGAAACAGAGAAAGCAGTTGTCATGCGAAAAATTAAGGAAACGGTTAAAACCAGTTAGTGTTGATTGAGGAAAATATTCACTTTATTGTCCCCACCTTTGCTAGACCAAATAAGGCGAATGTCAGCTAAACACTTCAATTGTGGGTGATCATTGTAAAATGGCCATCTCTGGATAGACCGCCCTCTGCCCTCGGGATTATTTTGTCCCATTAATAAATGATTGATCTTCAGATCATAAATTGATCACCTTTATCATTTTAAAAGTCGAGAACAAAGTCCTGCAAATGTAAGTTGGTTAATGATTGTGGAGAAAAACACTGGTAAATCTACAGGTGCAGATAATTCACTGGGTATGCTAGGCGGGAGTTAAATGGGGTTCTGTATCCCAATAGGGTCGGGTGTTTCATCATCCGATGTATCATTATCTTGACCATTTCTTGGTAATTCTAGTTTTGGCTGACTGGTGAAAGGAACTGTAAGACACTCAAATGTTTTGACAGGATAAGAAGTTCCTCTCAATTCGTCCGGTAAATTTGTGCATAATACACCATGGGCCGTCTGTGGAAACTACCTCTGTCACGTGTTTTGTTTCGATCAGCATGGAGATATACAAGGTATCCAATATCGATAGACGGACAAAAAGGGGGCTTTCGATTTTTCATTGTCAGAACGATTTGACTTCCGATGAACTTGCTGTTCTTGTATCAGCTGTTTGTCAGATGAATTTGAGTGGTACTGAATTGATCTCGCTGGGTCAACATTTCACGAGCGGAGAGACCTGTTGTCCGCACACAGGTGTTGAAGCTGGCGATGGCGACTGAGAGCAATATTGGTTTAATCGAACCTCCTGCAGGTTCAAGTTTTAAAATCTCATCTTCTAGTTCCTGGATCGCTCTCTCGTCCACGGGATGATAGGAGTCCTACGAGAGGACGATTCACTCCGATGAAAGAGGGTCAGTGCAACGAACAAGTAAACCTCTTCAGCAATGGTGACTGTGTTGAGGTAACACAATTCTCCCTGGCACAGTTTCTCATGAGCCTGGACACATGGCTTACTGTCAGTGAGAACACATTGGATGTTGCGACTGCATCATGAATGGGCTGAAGCTGAATTTCACAAGGGAGCCATGTTACTTGCCGGTCACAATCTGTTCACCAGGCGGACGCACAGTCATCGTCTCCTTGGTGATCTCCTGCAAGAGGATGTAGTCGCTAAAATAGCTGACGAGTTATACGTTTAGTTTGGCACTAAAGAAACTGGCAAGAAGCAATTTGTTAGTTCTGGTTACGTGTAGCGTTCCTCCTATGCTGTGAGTTTGTACTGCACTACCGGTCACTATCCATAGTTCCTTTTGGGGTAAAGTTATGCATTGGTTGGTTGATGAAGCCGCTTTGGCCGTCTTTAAAGTACGACTTCGTCCATCCATGCGCTAGCCTAGTCGAGTTGGGAGAGTAAAGAACCACACTGTGGGATGACGCGTGCTAAAACCTTGTATGCTCCAATAAATGAGCGGATGCCACTGACAATTGCAGGAGTGGGACAAGTTGAGATGGAAGCGATGCGGTGTGGAAAGGCCTGTGTCGTGCCTTATTTCCCTATCCATCCCAGGATAACCATGGATGATTGACATATAGTCGTTTTTGTAGCAGAAAGACTGTCCGTTGGATCGAAATGCTTTTAAGACCCGTTACCAGTTTTCAAGCTATTGCGGAATAGTAACGGCGCGATAGTATAACTCGTCAGCTATTTCAGCGACTACATCCTCTTGCAGGAGATCACCAAGGAGACGGTAACTGTGCGTCCGCCTGGTGAACAGATTGTGAACTTTTTGTTATAAAAGCTAATAGAGCTTCAGCAGTTGATAAACTCTCGTTGGCGGATTTTCCTTGTCAGTCGTGTGCCACCAGCGGTCCGATCCTGGATATAATCAATGACCGGTCGGAAGGAAATATTGCCAGATCCTCGTCTGACGAGGATGAGATGGAGTTTTATCAGTATGGAATGTGATATTTTGGTAACAAGACCGGGAAATTGTTACGGAGGCTTATCAGTATGTAATGTGATCTTTTAGTAATTTCTCGGTTAGGTATGAGACACCCATTTATACCTCCATAAGGAGTCTATGCATTGGCCTGCAAACCTGCATTGGAAGCGTGCATCGCGACACTGCACTGCTAAAATACAACAACAACAGTAAAACTGCATTCTTGTTTCAAATCAATGCTAAAATACAATGAATGGCCATTTTTCAGGATATTTGCGTCATATATGGCGCTAAGGACAAAACTTGCATCTCATGGAGGTAGACGTATGCCTATCCTGCATGACATCTGATGAGTTGTATATTAGGGCTTATTATATACCTAACTGTCCATCGCTGCGATAGTATGTACAAACTACAACTGTCCAATATTCTACGACATTAAAACATGGCGGACTATTTGACAGTCTTCGGCTTTTTGAAAAACTTTCTGGCAAATAACACAGTTATGTGATTCATTTGTAGACAAAACTCCAGACAATTTTTTTATTCAATCCCAAAAGAAACAAAATACATAAATTTCAACGAATCCAAAATGTAAAGCGCTGGTTATGGGAAAACAAAAGGGAGCCCAATCTAATTGAAAATCATCTGCCAAGCACAACACATCACATAAAAATCATATCTGCCCGATCCTTAAGCTTTATTTCCCCATTTTACGCCGTCAACGAGAAACTGGGCAAAATTGTCGCCAAGAGACAGTGTGTAGAACACATTTTGCCGCCAATTTTTTAACGAGTTTACAGTTTCTACTTTACTGAAGCACCATTGTTTTGGTGTA
The DNA here is from genome assembly GCA_031471745.1 of Cryptochiton stelleri. NCBI lineage: Eukaryota > Metazoa > Mollusca > Polyplacophora > Chitonida > Mopaliidae > Cryptochiton > Cryptochiton stelleri. The sequence continues at coordinate 9,417 of JAUELC010076241.1, forward strand.
CGATGTGAGTGTGCGCTGATAAAATCAGATGACAGACATAGTTCTCCCGATCAATATGTATGTATCGGGAGACTGGTGACCGATATGTGTGAGAATCACCGTAGCTTAGTAAAAGTAGCTCTGTTCCATTGAGCTACGTAGCACGTCTATCCTTTTTCAGTCTGCTTTTGACACATTTCTCAGATCAAATTACTTACTGCGGTGAGGCCGCCAAGGGCTGGTTTGTGCTGAGATATATGTCTAAATAGCTCATCACAACTTAATTCAGCTCCAAACTCTCCGTATGAGGGAAGATATCCTCGTGCAAAGCTGGACCGAAATAACAGTGAACAAGAGATCCGTGGTAAGATGGCGGTTCTTGTACTGTTTTCCATCGATCACGCGCATTGCACTCTGGGTAAGAACCGCCATATTACCACTGATCTCTTGGTTATACCTAGTCATACAGACTACATCCCTCATTTTGTATCGTAAAGTAAAATGTAAGAAAATGACAATTTGCCTCCCTAGGCAATACGTCCTGACAGGTATTTGTCTATTTGACATTGAAACCTGAATACATGTATACTGAAAAGTTTGCATGGGCCACTTTTTATCGAGTCTAAAACAATGAGAACTCTGTAAAAAGGGACATTTTTTCCATTCCGTTGACAAGACGGTATACACAGGCTTCGTTGTGCTATCACAATTCGTTGATTGTTTTTCTTACCTTTAGTAGTTGGAGAGGCTGTTGTCGGTCGTGTTTGAGGAAAGGAAGTCGGGAAAGGCGGTGCAATATTTGGTACTACAACATCAAAACACAAATAGATTAATCATTTGAACAGTTAAGCATGTAAACAGATAAAATTTTAATTAGATTTTTTTTTAAATACAACAAAAACACAAAACTCCTTGATACGCGGAGAATGTAATCAACTAGTAATATATACTACAGCAATAAAAACACAATTCATAGGGTAATTCGACTAAAATGTTTACTACAGCAATAAAACCACAAATTAAGTTGGTCAGTTCATATTGTAATTCAACTATAAAATGTATAACATAGGTCAAAGCAGCAATAACCACAGTCGTGTTAGATTTATCCAACAAAGCCAGACTTCACTAAGCCGTTTTGTCGTAAGTGAAAATAGTATTTACATAAATCGCCCCCCTCCTGAAGCAGCGGGTATGTATATATACAGACCCTATTGTTTTAATGCGGCTAAATCAGGGTCAGTTTGCCGGGGATGGCCAGCAGGTAAACCACTTTAAACGAAAACAATTAAGTCCTGTTTTATAGCGGCGTGTCAGGCTGCAGTTGTTTGCCTGATATCTAAGGCCAAGATCGTTTAACTGGCCGCCTGTGAAATGACTTTTTCGGGAGCCAAATCAATGTTGTATGAAGATACAGGATTTTGATTGGAATGTGAAAAGAACTCCCCCTGCTGGCTATTCCTGGCAAACCGACCCTGAATTATCAGCAAGTGAAACAAAAGGGTCTGTAAATATAAATAACTGCTATTTTAGAACGTAATTAATCGCTAATACATTTCTATTTTCAATAATTATTATCATGCAACTATGTAAAAAAAAACACCACATGTATGGTAACATACACTCGAACAAGACTTGTTAAATCTGTTTAAATTTGACTTCTGTTAACTCAGAATTTGTTTCGTGAAATCGCACACAAATCTATCAACATAAATTCAATTTAAAAAGAAGTAGGTCTGTTTTAAAACATGGAGACAATCCAGAGTGTTTCAGTTCGGTTAAAGTGTAATACTAGATATAGTGTGTTCCACTGAGGTTGTGGGTTCGAAATGCTGCCTACGACCTGTTTTCTTCCTCGCTAGATGCTCAGCGAGATATAACTCTAGGCATCATTTTCCTCAACCTTTCGAGACAAGGTGAGTCCTGACGTGAAACTCTATTTCTCCCCTTGTCCCGTTTGTGCCATATTTCTGGTCAAGCAAGGAGGAGATAACACTCCAAGTTCAAGTTATCGGCAGGACAAGGTCGCACCTAATCACGGTGCCATATATCCGTATGAACAAAGCCCACACAGACTGCACAGTGAAATACATATTACTCTAGTATTTAACGAAGGCAGACATTTAATATCACCGCTCTAACAGACATTCAAGAAAAAACATAATTTGAACCATTGCTCGAAAATAAGGATGTTTTTCTCCGCTGTTTGTCATGATATTCCGGTAGAGTCGATACAAGAGTGGTAGATGTATTTGATCAGTCTATTTGTTTTCACTATTTCACTTTGATCTCTGTCTGACGGCCGAAAGGCATAAAGCGTGGCAAGGGCGATTACAATGTATGTGGGGATATCAGCATCTGTTTTATACTTCATATGTTTATGGCCATACCTACCCGAGAAATAAAAAAAGGAATGAAATCTACATTTAAAAAAAATGATAATGTATGAGTCAGGTTGTGAAACAGAATAGCCGAAATCACTCGACACATACACACTCAGGAGGATATTCCGAACTAACCACTGAATATATATTCTTCACGACATCGCCTTAACAATGTCCAGTGGCCACGAATGGAAACTACACATAACCAAATACTGATAAACATTCGACTCAACCTTTTTACGATCCGAGAACTCCCGATTACGCACGGAATATTAGCCAATGGGAGAACGGTTCAGTGAGAATGAAACCCGCTCTCTTATTGGCCCATTCTCCTTGCGTCTTGTTTCAATTGAAAATACAACCTTAGTGTTATACTTTAGCTGTTTAAAGTATAACCTCTG
>JAUELC010076352.1:0-12176 GCA_031471745.1 Cryptochiton stelleri
CCGCACCCGCCTCCAGTCCGACTGTTACAACCTCCACACCCACTCATGCTTTCCTTATTATGTACAAACCAGATCAAAACCAGAGCACACCAGGCACTATGACGACCGCCCATGGTACCTCCTGTACATAATAAGTAAGGAATGGGATCAAGGCTGGATGAGGTTGTGTGAGTGTGGCGTTGTCATGGTGACGATGACATCAATAGCACTGAGCGTAGCATTAGAGTTTAGTTTCTCTGAAAATTCACGAATAAGTTTAGAAAGATTCGTGTCCAGTCGTGGCTCACTTCGCAAATAGCTTCGATTGTGAGACGGAGATGTCCGAATATAGCTTTGGTTGTATGCCGGAGATGTCCGAATATAGCTTCTGTTGCATGACGGAGATGTCCGAATATAGTTTCGGTGATGACGTCATCATACCACTAGCGCCACCTAGCGGCCTCTCCCAACAAATGTGATCCACCATACATAATAAGGAACAAGCCATCCTTATTATGTATGGTGGATCCAATCTGGATCCACCATACATAATAAGTAACAAATGGACAAAAAACAAGGGGATGTAAGTACCTCCAGATTGCCCCAAAACAAAACTTATTATGTATGGTAAATCGGGGGTCCAGCGTGCTCTTAACTTACTACTCAGTTGCTCCGGCGACAATTGCTCCTGCTGTATTGGGTACCATCCCTGTCAACAATTTTCGTCGGGGCAAATATCGCCGGAGCAATAGTCGAGGGAGCAATTGTCGTCGGAGCAATTGTCGCCGGAGCAATTGCTGCGGAGCAATTGTCGTTTTTCGGAGCAATTGTCGCTGGAGCGAATGTCACCGGAGCAATTGTGGGGCAGCGGGACAAGATAAAGTTCCCTCCTACCACCCACATTGGTCTTTGGAGATGACCTTCGGAATTCTGAACGTCATACGTTCTTAGCCTTTCCGACTGTAGGCCTAGACAAAATATTATTGGTACTAAATAGTTCTAAAAAAATAAGTATAAATAAAGATTGGTTTCATCAAATTGCTCGACAAAATTTCATTACAAAAAATGGTTGAGATTACATCCACAACCTTCTTTCTCTTTAGAGCTTCAGAAGCCTTTTGCTCCGGCTACAATTGCTCCGACGACAATTGCTCCGGCGACAATTGATCCGAAGACATTTGCTCCGGCGATATTTGCTCCGGTGGCAATTGCTCTGACGACATTTTCTCCGGCGACAATTGCTCCGGCGACATTTGCTCCGGCGACAATTGCTCTTTCTGTATTGGGTACCATCCCTGGCAACAATATTCGTCGGAGCAATTGTCGCCGGAGCAATAGTCGCGGGAGCAATTGTCGTCGGAGCAATTGTCGCAGAAGCAATTGTCGCGGAGCAATTGTCGTTTTTCGGAGCAATTGTCGCTAGAGCGAATATCGCCGGAGCAATTGTGGGGCGGCGCAAAATATAGCCCAGCTTTCTATTACAAATCGTACAGTCTAAATGTTCATGTTGTCTCAAAGCTAGTAGGTTTACAAATTGGGCCAATGTTGACTCTTTGTCGTCTTTGGAAATACTGTTGATCCGGAAATACGTCAGTGGTGTGCGTTTGTTTTGTTTTATCTGACTGGAAACTACATTCATTTATCTAAAAAAAGGTTTGGTGGCCACATTCATCTATCTATAATTGCCCTGTATGGTTAACTATACATCCATACCATTTTAAAATCGAATTCAGATTCGATTTTAGTAACATGCAATGCTCAGAACTTCCGGGACTGGTGGCCCCTGGAACCCTGGCCTATTGTGCTATGACACTTGCTCTTCCCGTGTCAGATACAAATTGTACATTTTCATGAGTTTGCCAACTAAGAGCACCCGCGAAGTAAATCGGAAGCATTAACGATGGATTAAAATTGTAGATGGATGAATATTTCCATTGTTTTGACCAGAAAGTGTTGAATAACTGGATAGCCCCTGCTGCACTCTGAGTTCGATCATTTCGTTTTACTGCTATGGGCAAAGGTTATAGACCTATACGCAACACTGGCTCTCGGCATTGTTTAGTATTAGACTTATATATGTGCAGTATAACTTTAAATTTAAAGAATTCCTTATCGATATTTATATTTTAAATATTAAGTAGTGGTATAACTTTAAATTTAAAGAATTCCTTATCAATATTTTTATTTTAAATCAGTGGTATAACTTTTTAGCTGGTTACATCACTGTGCGTGATTGACGACTTGGTTTAATAGTTGTAGATTTTTTAAAAAAGAAGATATGTTTATAATACCAGCATATCAAAAGCTGAAGTGTTGACTGGATAAATTTAATAAGAGTGAATCCAAGATCTGAAAAAACTTTCACATCAGCCTCCGAATTTAATGGTTTAATTTAAGAAAACATTCAATATAACTTGCAAAAAAACTTACCCATGAAAAGACAAGCTGGCATTTTCCTTTATTATGATTTGAGCAAACTTAGATGTCGTGCAAACCTTATGCTGTTTTGGGTCGGACAAGATGAGAACTGGTTGCAAAAATGTTTGTTGGTAAAGTACTCAGTTCTGTTGTATCAAGAATGCTTATGTTTCCAAAAATATATATTTTTAAAAAAGTAAATAAAACGTTAATTTAATGGCGATTTTAAATCAAATGGCGTCTTAAGTGGATAAACCTAAGAGATAGCATGTGTCCAGATAGGAACTTTTAGTCTTGTAGTGTGTCAGATTCTGATGTTAATTGTAAAGTTTAGGTTCGGGCAGATCACAGCAACCAAGGCATCCCGCTAAAGTAGGCGGGTCACCCCAGGGCGACCTGTACCCCTAACAAAATTCCTCAGGAAGAATTCTCCTGGAGCCTGGCATTACCCAAGCTCATTATTTCCTTTACTCATTAGTTTAAGGCATGACGTTTTCATGGCGAATAGTTTGTCAACAGTAAATGTAGGCTTGTCTAAGGTGTCAGTCCTAATGTCCTGAAGGGATACTCAAAACAAGATTAAAATAATTATTCGGAAATGCATTTAAAACATTGCAAGTCAGCGACTGTATTATGAAGGTAATGAAATAAAAACTACTTGATTAGCTTTTTTCGTTTCTTCTTAGTCTAGTTTGATATAAGTTTTATATCACATATACAAATATATTATAGGGGAGACAACTCTTGCTTGGAAAAATATACTTCCATTCAGGTAAAGTAGAGTTTCATGCAGTAAACTAAAAATAGACAGTTTTTCACCTGTGTGTTTGCAGCCAATAAACACAATATTAAATTCTGAGCACTTCCACAGGATAATTTTAATTTTAACTGGAAATGTTCGTCAAATAAACGCTGAATTTGTAACGGGTTCCGATTAAGTATGATTTAAATTATCGTATTATGTAAAAAGGTATAACCTTTCATCTAGTTCAACTAGTATGACACAACACGGTGTTCATTCTATATGCATGTTACTTTTTGTCCATCGCCACTTTAGTGGGAGGATACTTTGAAATGCTAAGCGTCCGTTCGCCCTTTCATCTGTCGACTGTCCGCATAACGTGCAAACAAATTATCTCTACAAATAATTTATCAATTGTTTCAAACTTGGTGGGTAGCTTCATATATAGTGATGTGACGGCGATTTGGATGGGGTTTCATCATTCTACGTACTCCAGCATGGATGATGATGGCCAGCTTGAGCTCCACACACATGCACATGTTTACCTATGCCCCTTAAGTCTTCGTAAACCTAAAAAAAATAAACGACACAGACGCTGTGTCGTTGATGAATGTTCTTATATATAAAGCGTAGGCCACTTACCTCAATTTTAAACCATCTGTAGCGCTTTCCTAAACAATTGCGGCCTGGTAAGATCCAGTAAACGGACACTAGCTATGCATATTCGTGTTGAATCGAATATTATGTAACAGTGCTACCTTCCGTAATTTAGCCATTCAAACTGTCTTTTTGAGGTTACCGTGAGATTTGGCGGGCCACACACATATGGGCGGAGCCTGTAAAAGCTTGTCACGTGATTTGCCAATGGGACTGCTTGGTTTAAATTGTGACCTTAAACAGTCTTACACAAAAATATCGTATCTCTATAGTTGGCTGTGAATCTGTTCAACTAGATATATAATTTCGCATCTAGCACTTGTTGTGAACGCGATATCTCCAGAACAAATTTATCAATAATACTAGGGTGGTGGCGTCATAGTGATGCTATATGGTGGTTGGGATTACGTTACGTCAATCTAAGTAATCAAACATGGCTGTCGTCACCCATCTTGGATCTTGATATCTCTGCAATAAATTAGTCAGAGGATTTCAAACGCCGTAGATGGCTATAGTGGCTTCACGGAGATGACACCTTATTTAGGTTGTTTTTTAAGTAGGCCTACTCAAACATGAACGCTGTCAGGCATCCTGGATGCCCGCGCTGTGGCTCAGTGGTTAGCGCGTTGGACTGTTTGGTGATACTCCTTCGATGTATCACAAGGGTTCAAATCGACCCTTGGTATATGAGGGAGTCAAACGAGGTGACTTTGGCTATGGCGGGTATGGTTTTTACGAGGTTTTATCACGGTTCTCCACCGTATAAAGTAAGGCAGCGTAAGAAGTGGATAATCTGTCTTCATATAAGTGGAATATCATTGAGTACGACGTTAACACAATTCAATAAAACAAACAATCTTAAATAAAGAATAATTATTATTTATATTATTACCCAAGCTGATTATTTCCCGGAAATATAGTGCCAAATACGACGATAATATAGAGCTAGATTTTTAAAAAAGCAATTTTGTGTTTGTGTTATTGGTTTTCATTTCGATCTTTCGATCGCCCTATATGTGAAATTAGCTATAATAGCCTTTAGTACGGCGTTGAATTTCAAGCAGATAAATACACCACACGTTTCTTTCGACTTAAGTGTTAGAAAAACTTCCGATTATTTGTATTTAAACGATTTTTTTTTTTTACGATATACAGGTGTCAGGATATTATAATTGTAATATATATATATAATGTAACACCAACACACAAAAAAAAAACACAAATAAGAAAAATCATTCAAATTAATTGAATACAAAACTTCACTTTAACAGCTATATACGATAAGTATATATGTTGAAAATACATGACAAGACACAGTAGGGCTTCTTTACGATGTTTAATATGATATCAGACATTAAACAGACCATAAAGTCAGTAAAGAAAAAAACAGGATGTCAGAGGCAAATGTTTTCCACACTTCGTTGAACATGCCTGAAGTGCCGAATGGGATAATGACCTATGCCAGAGGTAATTATATTTTCCACACTTCGTTTAACATGGGTGAAGTGCCGAATGGGATGATGAAGACGACCGCATCATCGTTGAGTCTTTGTGTATAGGCCTACAGACGGATTAAGTCACTCACATAATGTATACGGTAAAGATGAAGCGGTGTTGGTTACTCCTGCTACCTGTTATCGTCTACTTGGTCGTTTGGACAACTATACGTAAAAATGTGGAGAAAGGAGTCAAAAGTACAGGTGAGTTTAATAAGGAATTGTAAAACCATTAAGCACCGAATTATCAACTCATTTTTAACGATGATGGTTTGGTCCATAGCCGACGTAAGCTGCAAGCATACATATTGTGTATAAGGAAAGTATTAAAAAACTTTCTCGAGCTTGATTGTTTCTTTGATTGGGGTTTTACGTAGTAGGCCCACTTAACGACATGAAACCACCCTCGACATCACTGGCTCCAAAATAATTACAATATACAAGACTAGCACAACATGCAAAACATTAAACAATAAGTGTGCAAATTTAAAGTTCAAGTTGCCACAACAAATCGGCCTTGTGTTGCAACTTGGCTCAGAGACGTGTAAAAATCAACCGCGCTGGAATATGCAACAACCGTTAAAAGTTCACACGGATCAATTGCATTATTGGCTGTTCACGTTTGTTTTGTTTTTTTTTTTCATTGGGGTTTTACGTCACAGTGAGCCCTTTTTAAAGTGAATACTTAATGTTATTTCACTCATATGACATCATGCTGGCCAAATGGGAGGAGGAAACCACCCACCATATCACTGGTAACAAACAATGACAAAGATACAAGACAAACCCAGGACACATACCATGGTGCATAAGGTATATATGCAAATTTATAGGACAAGACACTACAATAAATCGGCTTCGTGGTGCTTCTAAACCCTTCTGTCAAAGAGGACCGGGCCACACGAAAGGTCCACTGAACACCCGTCGTCGCTGACTTATTTTAACCTGCATATATAAGAAACAATAATTACAAAGAAGAAAAATCGCAAAAACAACTGTGACCCTGACTAGCATTGATAAGATAATGTAAAGACACACATACTGTAAGAGGCTGTTCTAAAATGAGAGGCATGATAACAGATTAAAAACGTTTAGGCGACAGAGCTACATGCCCCGGGGGAAGTTTAGGGGCGTATCCATAGATTGAATGAATGAACAAAATGAACAAAACTGTTGGGTTAATTATACCGTGAATGAGTAGTTTATATATATATATATATGGAGGCAAGCAAATTTTTCTCTCTTCATTTATTACAAACATATATGACCCCACAGAGTGTTGGGCCTGTAACCCAAAGGTCCCGGGTTCGAATCCCGGTGGAGGCAAATCAAATTTTTCTCTCTGCATTTTTCAAATATATGACCCCACAGGTATGACACAGTTTTAGTGCATCACTTGTTTTTTTTATGTTTTTTATGTTTTTTATTTAATTGTTTAATTGATGTTTTATGTCGTATACTATTTCACTTATATGACGACGATGTACTCTATCGGTAAACAGCAACCCTGTGACACAACCATAAAAATATGAAATGTTACGCTCTGTTGAAAAATGAATGCTTCTCGAGCCCGGCCAGTTCTACTGGCAGCTTGTTAAACTTACAACAAAGTGCCCTGAGCCAGGGGACATTGTTTTTTTATGAGTGCTTTAGCTTTTTCTTGATTAATTTAATCTGATATTTTTCGTCGCGTTGCAAACTTGAGTTAATGACACAAACTGCTAACAGCTATATCTGGCTGTGATCTACACAATACAGAATATATACAGTAATTTCATTATTTTAGAATAACACTGCTTAGTTCGAACCGATACTACACATGTATAGTTTAGAATATATTGCAGGCTGCGGCCCGGCTGTACGGGAATCGAACCACGTGGGTATCAGCATTCAAAATGCATTGAACTAGTATGTGTTCAACATGGACAGTGTTATCCTAAAATAACGAAAATTTTCTTGAGACAGTTTCAAAATGCTACGGCTTCCCTAGTTCGAATCTGATCAGTTTGAAACTTGGCACGATTTAACCTTTGAAGAGTCCGATTTTTGGTATGACGTAATAATTTGAAGATATCTTGCCTGTTTAGTTTATGTTTGTGGTTTATTGAATTCATGACCAGCATGCTAATTGATTGATTGACTTGTGTTTAACGCCGCCCTCAAGGGTATTTCACTTATACGACGGCAGTGTACTCCAACAGTAAATAGCCACACAAACACAACCATAAAATGGGAAGTGTTTTGCTCTGTTGGAAAATTAATGTTCCTCCAGTGCTAAGTAAAGACAGCCAGATTATGCTCGGAACATGCTGCCCTTAAATAACAACCAGAGAGCCCAATATGCTAATAGCCCACTTACAGGTATGATAACGTAAAACAATACATACCAAATAAAACAAATGGTACATGCAGACATGCTAAGATGAGTAAATATATACATGATCAAAGCACAAATATGATAAATTAAATACTGCTATTAGGGTAAGAAAAGTGCAGAATGTGAATAAAATACATATTAATTTATCACAAATATGAGTATAAAATCAATTAAGCGCAGGTTATTTAGAAAGTAAAATTGATTTAACACAAATAACAAATGTAATACTGTCTGAGGCCTTGATATATAACAGCTACATTAGGGTACGAAATTGTGTTCAGTTCGGAGTAAAATCAATGGTCCCTAATACACTCATCTCGACTGAAATTAGCAGAATGAGGTCTTTTACAAGATAATAAAAAGTATTCCCTACACTTAGGACAAACGTTTTGGATTAAATGTGCATTCTATATAATCTTATTTTAAGATTTTACCCCTCTTTAAGCTTGGTAATTAGACACAAACATGTAATTGATGTATGTTAAAGGTAGTATTTTCGTACACAAATGGATAATCCATATACAACTCTGAGCCAGCAAGTCATTTTTTTTCTCATTCAATCTCAGACCAATCGTGTCTCACTTCGTATATCTTCTGAGATTTCGCATCTGACCTCGTCGCTATATGTCCACTCCATCTTTCGTCTGTTTTTTCTGGGATTAGAATAACAACGCACTGTAGGACAGCTGGTTTCCGAAACATCGGAAGCCAACAAAGGAGAAACAAGATGGCCGTTACATACTTTAGAGGTCAAATATCCCAGAAGATTATCTAATAATGTTTCGAATGCCATGTAAACATATCTGATTTTCACATCAAGTATGCAATGTCTATATCGACACGGCTTTAGTTTACTCTATCTTGAGAGCTGTTCAACTCACAATGGCTGGCGTGGTATAGTTTAGACTGAATACATATACGTATAGTTTGCATGCTCATGCATTTAAAAATGAAAATATGATATACTTCTGCAACGGAAAACAATCAAAAATAACAATTAACAATGTAATTTTTTTTTTAGGAATTTAAGGACGATGAGACGTGATAAGACAAACATGTTGTGTGTTGTTCCTTATATTTTCCTGATTTCTTGTGAGCCTAATTGTCGCTTAAATATAGCTTGAACACGGATTAAAATAACTTTTGGATCAAGACATACAAGTTTGTACGCGTAAGCATCGCTTGACAATGCTAAATATAAATATACAGAAATAAATACAGAGAAAACCATGTACATATTTTAACTTAACATTGACGTAATAAGAGGTAACATACTTATAATGTTAATAGAACCGATGTGTCCACATATTACGTGTTATTCCAGGGTAGCACAAAGTGTACAAAAGACTCCCGAACAGATCAGCTGCGTGTTGTCCCTTAGCTGTGAGAGGACCAGGACACAGGAAGCTCCCACAAACCACACATAAATAAATCTGTTAGCCGTTACAGATATTGTTAGTCACAGTTTAGTTTAATTTATTTGGGGTTTTACGCCGTACTTGTCACAGTTTAATTGGCTGATTGAGTTAGCTGATTGAATTGTTTCTTAACTCTCATGAATCATTAACTATATATAGATCTCTTTTTTCAGCCACGGATAAATTAGGGGAGGTTTGCAGGAGATGGCCACTAGAGGAAACATGCCAAAGGAAATCAATTAGGTCAAGTCATAAGGAACGTGTCAGGCTACAGTTGTTTACGTGGTATTAAAGGACTTTGTCGTTTAATTGGCTGTCTCTGACATACCTATCTCGACAGCCAGTCAGCGTATTTATGAAGATTCAAACTAGAAACCGCTTCCCATCTCCAGAAAACTGGCCCTTGTTTATCAGCGACTGACACAAAAGATTTTGTATATATAAATATAGCCTTCAGGAGCGTATTGTTTCTTATGATGTTTTAATAGTATTTAACGATTATATCATTTCTTGTCTTCAGGTAGTAGTACTAGTAGTCCAATTAGCAGGAAAACAGTCCCTCCAGTCAAACAGGTAAATATGCATTAATTTTTGTTAATATGTTTACTTATTCATTCGATTGAAGACACTTCTAACCGGAGATTGTCAATATAAATATACGTTGGGTTATATTTGCCAACATTTTATTTTCTTCTTCTGTTTCCTGTTTAAAACCTCCAAACACACAAATCCAAGTCATTCAGATTAAGCGTTATATTGTTTATACTTTTGTTTATTTTGTAGCCTGAAGTTTTACGTGTTGGCCAAGCTATAGAAGTCAACTCTCAAAGTACACAAGTACCGGCTGTGGATTTTAACCAGGCTCTCGTGTCAGGGAAAAAGCTAAAATTTAAAAGTAAGTTGAGCCATGATATAGTATTCCTTGGGTTGAGATTGAACGTGAATTTGATTTACTGCATGTTAATAGTCTTAACAAATTTGAGATTTTACAAAGAAAGAAGAACAGGATGTAAAAAATTTAAATATGTATATTTTTTAATCTGAAAAAAAAAATATAAAAAAACGAAGCAAAACCTAATATGAATACAGTGTCGAATGAGTTATACGCTAGTTATTGTAAGGATAGGCCGTGCTGTGAAATCGTCAAAAAACATTACAACCGGGGAGAGTCTCGGAGTGTTAAGAAGGGAGATAACTTGTCCATAAAAATGCAAACCTGTCTCTTAAAGACATTTATAGCAATAGTAATTGTATATGTATAAAAAAGAAGACAACTTTCATGAATGTAAAATAAATGATAAAACATAAAATATTATTTTTTAACACAAAATGAATAATACTATTGTAAAATATTGATAATCATATTTTGCAATATCTTTAATTGCATATATATATATCTTACATTTAGGACTCTGTCTATTAGCTAAGCTTTTGTACAACAGGTCAATTTCAATATCTATCATCGTTACAAGTGAAATAACCTTGAGTGGCTTAAAACCCAATCAAGCAAATTATTTATTTTTTGGACGGAGGGCCTGCAATGACTGTGCTCTCTGATAAAACAAATTTAAAAATAGAACCCCAATGCGTATTAAAAGTATTAAGGACCGACAACTTCTGTGTTACTTTCTAGGCAACCTTTCGGTGTGGATTCTTACACTGTTTTATACAGTCAAGTGATATCAAACAAATTTAAGGTCAAGTATTTATTTATCTTACTCTACAAAACTTCTAGTGATAATTATTGATGTTTATTTACTTTTCTTAGCGTTTCTGACGATAGCTATCCCGACGATATCTCGACCCAAAGGCATTGGTTATCTTGAGAAGACGCTGGATTCACTGATAGAGAATTCAAGTGAGGGGGAGAGACGAGGTTTAGTCATAGTGGTTTTCTTAGCTGACTTCAATCATACCACCCGTATGAACCTAAACGACAAATTACTCCGAAAATATCACAAGTATTTTGATTCGGGTTTAATTCAGACGATTTCAGCCCCCAAATCGTATTACCCAACCATGGACAAGCTGAAGACTACATACCATCACAAAATGGAACAAGTAAAATGGCGATCGAAACAAAACTACGACTACGCCTTTATGATGGAGTACAGTAAAAATTTAACAGTATATTATCTGCAGTTAGAAGATGACGTCACAACAGTCCCAAATTATCTCCAAATTATCAGAGATTATATGGGTCAATTTCCGGAATGGACTTGTTTAGAATTTTGTGAACTTGGATTTATAGCTAAACTTTATCAAACAAAGGATTTACCCAAACTTGCTCATTTGCTGAAGACGTTTTTCAACGAGCAGCCAAATGACGTTTTATATTTGCATTTTAATGAAATGATGCTACAATTCAGACGTTTTGTCCGCAGACCAACAATTTTTCAACATAAAGGTGTGATTTCATCGTTAGGTCTCAAAGGCGCAATCATACAAGACATTCTATTTGACGAAAATACAAAGACGGAACGGAAACTTCCAAAATTGCCCGTAGAGTTCCGACAGTTGGGCCGAGTTCCCGGACCTGAATATGCCGTGTGGGTAAAGCGAAAACAGGAGGAACAAAGACAACAAAGGAAAATGAGACTAAGTCCAGTTGGAGTGGGACAATAATTGGATGGAAACTATAACGGTTTCGTGGTGTCTTCAACTAAACAAATTACTGGTATTCATTAAAAAATCTGTAGAGTCTGTAGATGTAGGCTTTAATGTGTGTGCTATTGTGACCACTGTTTATATCTTCATCTTTAAATGAACGCAACTCCATACTTCATTCCGGACAGTGCAGACGTTTAGAACGTATCCACATGAAGCACTCTCAGCATGACCTCTTGTTCGTTCCTACGCAATTCCTGTGCCACATTGTTGATGAGACCAGTGTGTTCTATGAAGAGATCTAGCGATAAATGATAATTGCTTATGACGAATGCGGGTTCCACATGATGGCCATTTATCCCCTGCAACAATACAAATATGACCATGGTCTAATGAATGATTAGTGCCAGTTGGCCATTCTCCTATAATAATTGAAATTAAATATTTTTTTTGTTATATTCGATGGACGGAGAGTGACAGTG
>JAUELC010076463.1:0-18948 GCA_031471745.1 Cryptochiton stelleri
GGGCGAGCGTACGGGAGCCGTGCGTGGGCCTTGCGTTGCCCGCAGGGTGTGCCACATACCGCAAGGCCACCGTACGGACACCGTAGGACCGCCTTAAGGCTGCCCTAGGGCGCCCGGGGAATTCCTGCGGCCGCCCCAATTTTGTGGGGGTCCGCAAAAGTCAATTGAAATTCATAATCCCTAGGGCAGCCGCACGGCAATCGCAAGGCCACCGTACGCCCGACGTATGGTCGCCGTGGAACCGCTCTACGGCATGGCTATGGCGTGTCTAATTGCTACGGCGAACCTAGAAATGAAAAGAGTTTTAACTCCGCGCTATAATCCCACGGCGACCCCTACGGCATGTAAAAGATAGGGATACGCCCTACGGTGACCCTGAGGCTACCGCAGATCCTCTGCGGCCGCTTGATTTCGGGGGCCTACGGCCGCCGTATCCTAGCCATAGAGGTAATGTGACTGAGGCATTAGCACCATAAATTCCTAATTTTGTCTTATTTCGATTCCAGTCCATTTTATTAGAAGAATCGAATTTAAAGTCGGGTTGGCAATCCTATGATGACGCCATTTAATTATCGTAATATAATCTTGACTTTACCCAACAGACTTACCTGAAGTTTATCGTTTTGTGTTTGAATTTTTGCTGGATCTCGAACAATGGCGACCACATTAAACCCTCGCTCCAGAGTCTCTGCTATAAGATGTTGTCCCGTGGGACCACTGGCGCCAAATATGGCCACTTTGATAGGGACAGGACTCGGGCTAGCCGATGGTTCGGTCTTCTTTAGGAATTTCTTGATTATTTTACCGGTCATTAAGAAAGCATTTTTAGGCTTTTCTGAATTCCCCGACATCTTTCAAGCGAAAGTTTGAATCAGTTCTGCCCCAAAGCACTTTTCGTTAAACGTTTACAAATAATTCTCCTCTTGTGAAAATATTTGGTGAGCTTTCGAAGTCTCTTGAGTCTAGTCTGTGTTTTATACTTTTGTTTTATAAGAAACGAATGTGCTCTATAGTCGTTTATTCCGCTCTGATTTAGCCTTAGCTCAAAGTTGCTGCACTCATTTGCATTCAATGGAAGAATTATTTGGTACAGGTATAATCATTCGTATTTGCTTAAAGTCCGCTTGGAGCACTAATTTTTCCATGCTCAAGGTGTGTTTGGTCCACCAATTCTTATTGTGCGTTTGGTTAAGGCCATTTGTTAACTCATAGTGCGTGTGGTAAGCCCATTTGCCTTAGCACACAGCACGTTTGCTTCACTCGTTTGCCTTCGCTCTAATTCGGTACACTTAGTTGCCTTCTCTTTAATGTTGTACAGTCGTTTGTCTTTGCTCTAAGTGCGTCTGGCACACTTCTTTTCGTTCCCATTAGAGTTTACGACACGCACCATGTTCTTTCCTCTAACTGTCTTAACTTTCCATTGTCGAATTGGTCCATATGTACTCTGTTGTAATTGTCTTGTATTTTCCCAGAAAATGTCATTTGCATTCACTTATTATGCACAAGTTTCACTCTTGTAACACTTGGCTTCTAGTGACACTCTTGCGTCTTTTCACAATCGATGCAGGTAGTAAGTAAGTCTATCCCAGCATTCTATGTTTGCTCTTAATGTTCTCGTTTCACACATTCTCAAGCTGGTTGAAAGATCCCGAGGAGCACTTCTCTACGTTTTAACAAAAGTAGCGCAATATAAACTGTTCTTGTACGTCCTTGTACGTTTCTTCATATGACGTGTCTTGCAACACTGACGGCTTAATCTTCAGTCTTACTCTCATACTCTATCCCGGATTTAGCCCATGCAGACTTTATGTCATATTGTTCGCCCACGACGTGAGACAAACTAACGCGTGCCTAGTGAAAGAAATCCGAGCCTCCTGTTGCTTCAAATCATCGATATGAAGGCGACATATCGACGGTTCGTTGCTCTTGCAAATGATATAAATATTGATGTATTAAAAAGTTTACAGGGTGCATTTGTCAGCCGTGTCCGTCAAGCTAAGTAGATTTAAATTGATTTTCTTTTAAATCGTTACCTTGCATTTCACTGTTATATATATATAGAGCTTGTGCAGCATGTATTGATCCTTATGAAGTTTGTATAGCAAGAAAATCTCCTTTACTCCTTTCATTTAAAAGAACTCAGTCTACCTTATGATAAGATTCATGTTTAACGAGTGGGCTCGCGAGGCTTGGCCGGCAACCGTTGTTAATTAAACCAGTTTCGACGAACATTAATGGACATCATCCGAATTAACTTATAAATTTATATTTATTGCCCATCCTTTCATTGCACATAACTGTCCATCTATGTTATAGGCCTATTATGTACAAACCTAAAATGTCCGATATTCTAAAATACCAGACACTTTCTTATTCCAAATCGCCTTGGGACCCGCGCTGTGGCTCAGTGGTAAGCGTGACTTCTGATCCTCCTTCAATGTACCGTAAGGGTTCGAGCCCCCCAATCGACCACAGGTATATGAGGGAGTCACATGAGGTGACTCCGGCTATAGCGGGTGGTGGTTTTACGAGGTTTCCTCCCGGTTTTCCACCGTATTAAGTAAGGCAGAGTGAGAAGTGGATATTCCGTTGTCATATAAGTGAAATACCCTTGAGTACGACGTTAAACACCAATCAAACAAACATAACAAGCCAGGAAGTTCCATTTAAGTCACGTATCTTTGTTACAGGCATAGATAATGTACATGTAGGTCGAGGTGATGTACACTTTAACAATAGAACTTTAACATTAATGATCAAATATCAGACCTCCAAAGTTGTCAGCAATAAATTGTAAACTCTGACATACACAGCTGTATGTATTACTTTCTCAGAACTATAACAAAAAATTCATGCATTCATTTTGTATAGTTGTGTCGTGTACTTTAAGTAGGTAATAGTGACGATTCGACAATGACTCAGCTCAATAATATATCTAACGTCATTTTAACATTTGAACCAGCTGTAGGTATGAGCGAAATTAAAACGATCAATTAACATCAGAATTAACCTCACGCACTTCCACTTTCTGGTTTATATGTCTATTTTAAGACGGCGTTTTCACAACTGAGAGAAAACATACTACATCATTACTGACAAACAGAAATTTAAGAAATAAAGCTTTTTTACCGATAAATCACTCAGAATCACTGCAAATAAAAAGGATTTGTCCATTGTTTTAAGATAAGCCTTAATTTTGATAATTGTATAAATGTGGCCAGTAAACTTCAAGTATACTTAAACTTCAAAACTTCAAATCTTATTTTGTCAGACGATTTATCGATTTTAATTGAGAGGCAAAGGGTAACAATGCAACCTGTCACCCCCAAGGGAATATCAATTTGGAACTTTCCATAGAACGCCATGACGTCAATCGTTCTTTCATGAAACATCTTCACATATTTCATTCCTCAAAAGATTTTAGATGTTTTGGATATTTTAGGCAAAGCTCGTTTCTATTTTTTATGCTGTACAATTTTCACATCTGGTATGCATAAACATTTCACCTTTTATTGAATGACAGATTTGTAACAAATACTATAGTTGTGAGTTCTGTCTATCAGCCACCAGCTGGTCGCTGGACACGCCCTTTTTTATTGTTATTTTTACATAAAAAATCATCTGGAATCCTCGATGAAAAGCTTGTACATATCATTTACTATATGTAGATCACAGCTCTGTTGTTTTGGAGAATGATCTGGAAGGTCTGTGCTATGTTAAGTTTGTTGACAATAATTATATGCTGCATTTTTATTCTATTCTCTGAGATGATGTCATACTCTGGAAAGTTCTATCATACTATACATATATTAGCAAATCAAATTTTGACGAAGCAGTTTTTTCAAGTTGTGTTTCTGTCCGGTCTAGATTGTTACATGTCCATATTGGAGTTCAAACAGTGATATCTGTTTACACTTTGTGCTTTTCACTGTCCAAGAGACATTTCAATACTATTTCCATGCATGATAAGAACTTTTATGCACGTGAATGTACGTGAAGTATGAGCGATACACGCAGACATTGTGTTTAGTTGTATCCTGGATTTCGACTGAGGTTTACGTGACGGACGGTTGCCGAAGTAAGTTTGCCTGCCTATATAGAGCTGTTCCCGGACAGAGACTGTGTATTGGAGTTACTTTTTTCTACATGTACCCGGATCGATATTATTAAATTCCCTGAAAGGTTTCTTCAACATCCAGGACCATTTTCAAAGCCAAAGTTTTATTTTATAAACTAGACGTTGCTCGTTTTCATTATCACTTTTAAGTAACAAAAATACTGTATATACTGTGTATATTTGTATATATTATTACTTGTTGTAGTATTTTTATCGTATTTCTATTATAATAAATATTGTTATTGATAAATAAAATTTGCTGGACATTTTTTTTGCTGTCAATTTCATTAGTTTTATTATTGGAAAATTGTATCGTAACTCATCAAAATATTGTTAAAATATATTATCATCTTTTCATATAAATTATACTTCATTCTTCGTTTCTGATTAGTAACACGTGCCGATGAATCAGTGGCAGTCCGGAGATTTCTCAGCAGAGTTTTCCATTGCTATGTCCATCTGGTTATCCGTTAACACCATTCGGTTTCGTATCGACGTCAGTGTCTTTAGAAAAGCCGTTATTAAAAACTCCCTCTTTTAACGTATATTTCTCTTTATAAATCTCCACCTGAAACACAAGAAAAACAACCTGAGCCAATGAGGTAGTTAAAAGGACAATATAATATTAAACTGTGGTATAAGTTTATAGGGAAAGCTAGAAAGGTGTCATCTGTATTCCATATAATATGTTACACATAGAACAATGTTGACACTATCAGAACAATACCCGTGGACGCGGTAGTATTTGATCTAAAAGGGTCAAATTAAAAATCTGGCTACGTTAAGCTCCTGTGATGGGTCAACAGATACAATGTGCGAAGCTCCATGCGGTGTCTATTAATATTGACAACAGCAAGAATAACAACAAACTGACCAGGATTTTGGCCCCTTCCACACGTGGAAAAAATCATAAATTAATACAGAATGACATTCAATTGTACCGGCCGGGAGCCCGTAGCTCAGTCGATAGAGCGGTGGCTCTTTGTTAGTCAAATGACCGTTATGTCCCGTAACGTAACGTTACGCAACGTTGTCACACTGATTATGTGCAACATATGTTTTACGTCATGTGCTTTATAACGGATATATTTGTTTCTTTGTGTTTATGTTATGCACATGTTCGGGCTCCTCTGTAACTTCTGTGTTAGAGTTTTTCTGTCCATATTAAAGTACAGATTTGAGATTCTATGTCCACGTGAACGTATAGGCTTCAGTTTTTATTTGTTGCTGTTTCTATGTTTATATGTAAAGTACAGTTATCAGTTTCTATGTCCATATGAAAGTAACGGATCGAGCTTCTACATGTATGTCCATATGAACGTACAGGTTTGAATTTCTATGTTCATTGGTCGTACAGGTTTGAGTTCCTATGTCCATATGAAGGTACAGGTTTGAGTTTCTATGTCCACTGGACGTACAGGTTTGAGTTCCTATGTCGGAATGAACGTACAGGTGTGAGTTTCCATGTCCACTAGACGTACACTTTGAGTTCCTATTTTAACATGAACGTACATGTTTGAGTCTCTATATCCACTGGACGTAACGGTTTGAATTATTATTTCATTATGAACGCACAGGTTTGAGTTTCTATGTCCATAAGAACGTACATGTTTGAGTTTCTATGTCAACTGAATGTAAAGGTTTGAGTTCCTATTTTAATATGAATGTACATGTTTGAATTTATATGAAAGCACATACTTGAGTTTGTATGAAAGTACAGGATTGAGTTTATATGTTTATAGAAAGGACAGGTTTGACTTGTTATGTCCATAAGAACGTACATGTTTGTGTTATATTAACGCTCACCTTCTGAAGGAAGAATTTATGTTTTTTTAATCGGTATGATTTATACCCGTATGACCAGGAAGGGAGAAATGTTCGGCTGTCGGGGAAACATGCCCTAATCTAATGTCACACAAGTGATTGGTATCTCCTAATCTCTTAATTTTTGGTTTCCTCGACATACTGTTTCAAACACTTCTAACACGTTATTAGATATATAACATTTTCTCAATTACAATTCAAAACATCTGCCAAATGATAACCATTTCTAGTCTGTTCTACAAAGATCTCCCTATTTCTCATGTAAGAACCAAGCTTACACCTAATATTTGTATTTTTGCAGATTTCCCTTACAATAAAATAGGACTATTCTGTTTCTATTGTACAGGTACTGAATCTACACCTTGGCTTATAATAAAACTGTTCAGTTTACTGAGGGTTTCAGACTTTTGCGAAGAAGTTTATTCTCTCAGAGGATAGTGCCTTAAAGAGGACAGGACAAGCCTGGTTAAATGTAGCAAGGGTGCAACAGTTCCTATAAACTCTTATTATTTGAGATTTTATAATCCCCTTGACGGTATGGGGTGGGTGAAAGACTGGAGTAATTGATCAGTATCCGTAGACTTAAAGAGTACCTTATAATCCAAACAAATCCAGTAATATCCAAATTGATACCCAGTAACGTTATATACTGCAACAGCTGTACTATCCCGGCTGATAATGGGTTGCAGTCTAGTTTTAGGGTCATGTTTGTTTAGAGTAGCGATGAAGAGATTAAGACCATCACTAGAATGTTGCCAGACAATAAAAATATCATCCAAATATCGAAGGTACAAAATGGGTTATTTATCACTCTTTCCAAGGGCTTCGTGTTCCGACTCTGCCAAGAAAATAGATGCAAAATCGGACCGAACCGTTTGCCCATAGCACAGCCTTTAATTTGTGGGTACATTCGGCCATTGGACTCAAAATCATTTCAAACTGAGCTCCAACAGTTTTAACATCTCAGTAGTCGGACGACGATCGTCGGCAAACCTGTGGAAAGCATTTTTAACAGACTGAAGGCCTGTCTCAAAACCTATTTTAGATATACTATGTAGGCCTATTTGTATGATTCTATGTATTTTCAAAGATAATTCTACGTACATATGTAACGTACAGGTATTTTTGTATGCCCAATATGTACGTACAAGTTTGAGTTCCTATGTCCATAACAATGTACATAGGTTTTAGTTTCTATATTCACTTAAAAGTACAGGTTTTAGTGTTTATGTTTATTTCAATGTATAGGTTTGAGTTTATATGAACGTACAGGTTTGTGTTTCAATGTTTATATGAACGTGCAGGTTTGAGTTTCAAAATATATATGAACGTACAGGTTTGAGTTTCTATGTCGATAAATTATAAATCTACAGGTTTGAGTTTCAATGTTTATACGAACGTACAGGTTTGAGTTTCTATGTCGATACATTAATGTTTCAATGTTTATATAAACGTACCGATTTGTGTTTATATGAACGTACAGGTTTGAATTTCAATGTTTATATGAACGTACCGATTTGTGTTTATATGAACGTACAGGTTTGAGTTTCTATGTCGATAAATTATAAACCTATGAGTTTCAATGTTTACATGAACGTACAAGTTTGAGTTGCTTTGTTAATATGAACGCACAGGTTTGAGTTGCTTTGTCGATATAAACCTACAGGTTTGAGTTGCTATGCCCACATGAACGTACATGTTTTCTATTTGTTTATTCAACTTGTTGATATATGTTTGGTTTCATTGTGAATTTGTAACGTATACATTTTGTTTTAAAATGTTGTAACGTATACGAGTATGATTCGCGTCTATTATGCAACGATCAGGCTTCAATTCCTGTGTGATCATGTAACGTAGGCGGTTTTCTGTATTTTTGTAACCTACAAGTTTTGTTTCATATGATATACTAGTAATATGTAACGTACATGTTCGGGTTTCTCCGTGGCTGAGAGCTCTACGTCTTGATCCCCTTCAAATTTTACTTTCACGTCAGCTCTGTAGTACATCCACCGGACCAGATGCGAAATGTATTTAGGGTCCACATTCGACGGCTTGTTGGGTCCTAAATATAATCAGAGAATGGTTTTTAAAATGGACATATTGCTAAGGTAATTGTGATACAATACTTTGAAATTGGAAAGTTTATATAAATATTTTGGTTATTTTGAGTAAACATTCAAGGGTAGGTCAGATGACTGAGTGTTCTATGTGTTCCGCGTTTACTCTGGCTATAAGGGCAGTATGATTTGCACTATATTCATGCTATAAGCTATGGACGAACATTATTTTCCCAAAAGACTGATTGATTAGTATTTTACGCCATGCTCAAGAGTATTTCACTTATGTGACGGTGTTGTGCGCCAACAGTAAACTATAACACTAACACAACCATAAAGATGTAAAGTGTTACGCTCTCATGGAACATTAATGTTCCTCCAGTGCTGCTGGTATAATGTTATTGTGAAACCATAAGGCTTTTCCAAAGATCATTTCTAGAAACACTTTACAGTATAGTTGTTTTGAGATGTGTTGCTGTTTAGTGTTAGGAGGACACCATCGTTCTATAAGTGAGATTCCCTAGGGCACGGTGTAAAACACCAATCAATCAATTTACTCGTGAGTACAATTCCTCTTACACTTTCAGCCTACAACGTTTCTGTTCTAGCAAAACTAATGTAATACCGAAAATATTGTTAACGTTTAAAGATTGGATCTGTGGTGCTCTCAGAGCTAACGGGCAACACGAAGCTGTTGTGGCGTTCTGTTGTGTCCTGTGATTGTCTTGTATCTTGTCATTGTTTGTTGCCAGTGGCGTCGAGGGTGCTTTCCTTCTCCCATTAGGCTGGCACGCCGTCATATAAGTGAAATAACCTTAAGAACGGCGTAAAACCCCAAACAAACAAACAAACACAAACTCTGTTGAAAAAATAATGCTCCTCCAGTGCTAAGTAAAGACAGCCTGACTACTCTCGGAACATGCTGCCCTTTGCCGAGGTCTGCTATACTGGAATGACACACGCCAATAATGTCACACAACATACTATTAAGAAACACTTTCAACAGGCTTTTATTCACTGTTTGATAAGTGGTTTACGTCGTACTCAAGATTATTTCACTTATATGATGGCGGTGTGGTCCAACAGTAAACAGAAACACTAAACGGCCATACACATGTGAAGTGTTATGCTCTGTTTGGGAAATGCATATCCCCCCAGTCCTACATACAGCATGTTATACTCACAACAGTGCTCTGAGCCAGAGGGCCGGCTTTTATAGAATACATGTACATAGAAATAGTTATAATGGTATCCAAAAATGTTACGGAAAGGAGTATCTTGTATATCTAAGCTACTTCTTCATCCACACTTATATGGACGTATCTCTACCATATTATGCATTCTTCTTCTTAAATATAGGAGAAGTTAAATTGTTAGATAAAAATAAGAATGAACAAAATTCTAATTTATAAGTTGAAATACGCAGTAATATTGCTTTCGAAAATAACATAAATATCTTCGTAAAAGTATAAGTCGTACACTCCAAAAACAATTTAGTAGTTTTACAGCTAAATTCAATGACGATATTTGGACCAGTGGTTTCAGCCGTAGAACTAAACTAGTATCCATTGTCTGATTATTTATGCAATATATAAAGCTGTACAGCTCAAATTAATATTCCAAAAAGCAGATGCGCGCTGGCCTCTCTGTCTGTTACTAAATGGGCCCCTCCGAATATATTTTGTAGCTATACTTGAGGTAAAGTGGGCCCCTCAGGCTCAAATACTCATAGCTCCGAAACCCCCACCCCGTCCCTGCAAAAAATTGCCAGTGCAATAAGCTCCAAAAATGCAACATTGCTTTTAGAGTGGACTAATTATACTTTACCATTATCGCTTTATTTTCTTATCGGAAGCAATTCCAGTGTTTGTTTTTATTAAGTTGTTGAATGTTGACTGAGAAATGTGTATGTGTGAAAGCATGTTTGTTATGACCTGTGTTTAGATATATGTGAAAAGCATGTTTTATGACCCATGATTAGATATAAGTGAAAGTATGTTTGTTATGGCCCGTGATTAGATATATGTGAAACCACGTTTGTTATGGCATATACATGTAATTAAATATATGTGAAAGCAGGTCTGTTATGACCTGTGATATGATATATCTTAATTACGACAAGTGATTAGATCTATGGGAAGAAATACGACCAGTGATTAGATCTATGAGAAATATAACCTGTGATTAGACTGACGATGAGCCCCACAATGATTGTTATGAAGAGACCAACCAAGGTGTATAGACTGTAGGACATCGAGTAGAACTTTGTCAGACCAGTCCTGGAAAATAAAAATAGTCTTAGTCAAGTCTGTAAAGAAGTAACACATTTATTAGTATCTTAACTATTTCCCTTTAAGAAATATTTTCAAGAGAGTAATATCTGTATTAAGTGATGTAAAACGAAAATCATAGTATTTCTTTTTCCTTCTGTTTTTCGATAGGAATTATAGATATCTATATTTCAAAAGACTGCACTGGTAAACTGATCTTATTTAAGCGTGTAAAGAACAAATACAGTCATTAGTATTCCCTCTACTTCATTTAATGAGACGTTTTTCATGAGGAAAACAACATGCAGAGGACAATATTCATTTCAACTTTATCACTTTACGAGACCTTATTAAATAGTGTGAGGAACAACCACATTTACTAGCACATATATTGCTACATTTTTTAGACCTAAAGAACGAACGCATGCTTTAGTATCTCAATTACTTCGTTCCTTATTCAAGAGGCCAAGGAACACACATTTACTATCATAACAACTTCCTTTTATTAAACCTTTTTCAAGAGGGTGAATAACACACTCATTCATTAATATCTCAATTATTTCCTTTTATGAGACCTTGTTCAACTACTTCCTTTTATGAGACCTTGTTCAACTACTTCCTTTTATGAGACCTTGTTCAAGAAGGTAGAGAGCAATCCCGTATATTAGTATCTCAGATAGTTCGTTTTATGACACCTTGTTCAACAGGGCAGCAAACACATTAATTACTATCTTAACTACTTCCTTTTTTAAGATCTTATTCAACTACTTCCTTTTATTAGACCTTGTTTCAGGAGGGTAAAGAACAAACACATTAATTAATATCTCAAATACTTCATTTTGTGAGACCGTATTTAAGAGCTTAAAGAACAATAACATTCATGAGTATCTTCACTACTTCATTTTATAGGAGTTTATTCAAAAGGGTAAGTCAAAACAACACACACGTTCGTTATCTCAACTACCTCCTTTTGTGAATCAGTATTCAAGAGGGTGTAGAACAAACACATTCATTAGTACTTTATGAGACCTTATTTAAGAGGGTATTTAACAAAAAATATCAATATTGGAATTACCTCATTTTATGAGACGTCATGCCAGAGGGTAAAGGACAAACACTTTTATTATTTCAACTACCGCCTTTTATAAGACTCCATTTAAGAGGGAAAAGAACAATCACATTCATTAGTATCTCAACTACCTCATTTTATGATACCTTATTCATGAAAGTAAACAACAAACACATCCATATTATCTCAACTACTTCATTTTATGATACCTTATTCATGAAAGTAAAGTTGTGATTTACGCATTATAGGGAGTATCCGTCCATATTATGAAGTCATCTGGTTGGCTCCACGTGGGTGACGTCATGTTGAGCATGTTTGACGTCACATTGCACATATCACTGGGCGCGGGAGGTAACCAGGGTACCTTGACTGATCTTGATGCTCCCGTAGTAATCCAAAGCGTGACTGCTAAACCAGTAAACGCACCTGTGATTACACCCTAGATTTGATATAAAATAATTCATGATCAAACATTGACAAGGGCCCGGTGTTTAAAAAAAGTCTCTAATCTGATTTAAACCCGATCTAAATTAACCTCTCTGTGTTGTGTTGCCACATATAGCACTGACATAACAAGATCAATCGACGCCGTTTGGTATAGGGTTTGTCAGATCTAAATGCGACAACACAATACCGGATAATGGTGGAGGGAAAGTGTT
Source organism: Cryptochiton stelleri (assembly GCA_031471745.1). Classification (NCBI taxonomy): domain Eukaryota; kingdom Metazoa; phylum Mollusca; class Polyplacophora; order Chitonida; family Mopaliidae; genus Cryptochiton; species Cryptochiton stelleri. The sequence goes on from JAUELC010076463.1 coordinate 11,997, forward strand.
GATTTTACTTTACGATTGGACCACGGGTAGAAAGTCTCCGAGCAAACAACGGACAATTAATTGAGAGAATATTTTGACCTTACAATTTGACCACGGGAAAAAAGCTTCCAGAACAAACGTCGGACAATTAATGGAGGGAAAGTTTTGACCTTACAGATGGACCAGGAGAAGAAAGTTTCCTGAACAAATATCGGACAATTAAGGAGGGAATGTTTTGATCTTGTCATTGTACCACAAGGAGAAAGCTCCCAGAAAAAACATCAGGCAATGAATGGAGGGAATGTGCATGATTTTACCGTTCCTTACCATTGGATCACGGGAAGAAAGTTCCCAGAACAAAGGTCGGACAATTAATGGAGGGAATGTTTTAACCGTACCTTACCATTGGATCACGGGAAGAAAGTTCCCAGAACAAACGTCGAACAATTAATGGAGGGAAAGTTTTGACCTTACCATTGTACCACAAGAAGAAAGCTCCCAGAACAAACATCCGGCAATTAATGGAGGGAATATTTTTACCGTACCTTACCATTGGACCACGGGAAAAAAGTTCCCAGAACAAACACCGGACAACTAATGGAGGGAATGTTTTGACCGTACCTTACCATTGGACCACGGGAAGACAGTTCCCATAACAAACATCGGACTAATAACGGAGGGAATTTTCGACTTTACCTTACTATTGGACTGAGGGAAGAATGTTTGCAGAACAAACATCAGACAGTTAATGGAGCGAATGTTTTGACCTTACCTTGCCATTGGACCACGGGAAGAAAGCACCCAAAACAAACATACCGCAGTTTGGTCCACTGAGAGATCCCAACAAACTGGAAGTGACCTATATAATAAGAAAACAATTATTTACTACTTGCATGGGTATTATAAATTATTGTTGTTTTTCAGTTATAGTTATACGGATGTTGTGGTCATCGAGAAGATCGTACGTGTTTTTTTTATTCCGATAAATTGACCAATCAAAACAATACGAGTTTGCTTGACACTCTTACAGTCGGTACAGATAGGAATTCAGCAAATGTTGGTGCCACGGTTATTAACATGTTTTTTCCGATTATTATCAAAGACATTTGAAGCATTGTTAAAAAACTGAAGTGATAAGATGCGGCGATCACAGTGCGATATACGGCCAATGTTCAGCCCTCTGACAAGGGCAGCATGTTCCGAGCCCTGTCATGCTGTCTTTACTCAGCACTAGAGGAGCATTATTCTTCCAACAGAGCAAAACACTTCACATGTTATGGTTGTGTTAGTGTGGCTATTTACTGTTGAAGTTCACCGCCGACATACAAGTAATCTTACGTATTGATATGACGGCCTGCCAGCCCGATGGGTGAAGGAAACCACCATCGACGCCACTGGCAATAAACAATGACAAGATATAAGACAATCACAGGACATAATACATGATACAAAACGGCAAAATGGCCAAATTTACAGTGCTATACCACAAACAGATCAGCTTCATGCTGTCCCCTACCGTAGTTCTCAGGAGGAAGCTCCCTCCAACCGCCCGTAACAACCTTACTATATTTTCATTTACAACCAATAAATACGGAGTATGGCCACACATACATTACATTTTACTTGGATATATTGAAAATACCTGTGTTATTGGCCCTCCAATCTGCATGATGATAAATGAAAAACCAACTGATACAAAACCAAAAATCAACACTGGGAAAGAAAGAAAAAAAAAGATCTTTATACGCAATCAGTTCCTTGGGGGTGCTTTTCGTGTGGCATAAAAGCCATCCTGAAGCTAAGGGGATACCGACTACTGGGACAGTGATTCACTTGGCCGATCTATGCCAACTTCATGTTCAGATAGGTAAAATAAATGGTAAATTACTCCCCTGTTACAGACTACATTGCAGTCAGTTGGACGATCAACGTTAAACTACATTTTCAAAGAGATAACTTAAATTGTAAATTTTTTCCCTGACATGGACTACAGCATTTAAGTATACCTCTCTCAGTTGGTGGATCTATGTTGAACTCCATTTTCAGATAGGTAACTTAAATTGTAAGTCACTCCCATGACTCGGACTACATCATTTAAGTGTGTCTCCTACAGTTGGCCGATCTACGCTGAACCTTATTTGCAGGTAGGTAACGTAAATTGTAAATTACTCCCCTGTCACAGACTACATCAGTTAAGTGTAGGCCCTATATTTCTAGTATCGATACTTCTCTCACCAATGCAAAAAAGTTCTAGGGGGTGCCGGAACTAAAAGTATATCAGAGCGGTCCACCTCGCTGTCCTCACCTGAAAGCTACAAAATCTCTTCACAGGGGCCCCATTCAGGAACAAACAGTATGGGCCTATGGGGATTTGAAATCGTGCCAGGACGCCCCTGCACCATTGTGATTCATATTAGTCTGTGTGGCTTTATTTTCTCGTGCGATTCTGGATGGAAACGTTTTATGTTATGCCAAATCATATTTGTATTTATGGCATGAATTAACCCATGATTTGTCTGATGACGCAGATTTTGAATGTCAAAAACGATATTGTGAATACGTGCGAATGTTGTACTTAAAAAGTTTAAGCCGAAAAAGTTCATCAGAAAATGCATATTTAAATTCAGAGATCGTATATTGCATTGTGTGATTGTTCAATTATTCAAACTGTTCAAAATACAGTGATTTAGCGGTATACTCTAAGATACACGCCGCTTGGAGGCAACTGCTGTACTAATTATGTTTTGTGTACTGAATACCTTAATTTGTATATGGACCCATGTGGCCCGTGGCTTATACACAACCTGTATGATACACTGTTTTTTTATAGACTTTCTTATAAACACTAAATTGACTCACCCAGTAATTTGGCAATGTAGGTAGCTCGAATATCCGTCATTTTAGGCCAGATAGGTTTGATGAAATCATTCAGTGTGATGGCAGAGAGACTGTTTAGACCAGACGACAGAGTACTGAAAACAGAAACGTTAACAAGAATGCAAGGCAAAGTAATTTCTATTTGAGCCCCGTCTCAATCAGACCAAGTTATTGTGCTGTCCAAAATATATCACGATCATATCAGGTTTAAGGACATTGACATTTGGGTGTTTTAAGTATTTCTCAAGAGTGTATCACTTATATGTAAACATCCAACAGTATAAAAGAAACACCACTCAACACAATCATAATGTGAAGTGTTATTTATAATGCTCTGTTGGATAAATATTGCTTCTTCACAAATGGCAGCAAAAATAAATTCCAAACATATCGCCCTCATAAAGAGGTCGACCTTTATTTAAAATTACGACGTAGGATATTTAAATAAAAATGTGTATGTGTTGTATTCTGTGCATTTTCAGTCTTGAGCCATTCCAAGTCAGGGGCAATGTAAACTATCCATGTACCAGCAAAACTCACCTGAGTGAGGCGCTAAATAGTGCAGCCAAGAATATGCCGGGGAATCCGGGGACATCATGGAATAACTCCATCACAAAGTAAGGTAAGATCTGAATGAACAACAACATGGTTGAATACCTCTATCACAGTGTACGATAATGCCATCAACAACAGCAATGGCAAGATGGTAGTGCATTGTTATTACGATTTGATTATACAGAGACAAAAGACCAGATAACAGTGGCGAGTGCGCATATGAGATCTGTGTCTCGAGGAAGATAAACAAAAGCACGTAGCTTGGATTTTGCAGTGATCCCTTGATGAACTGCTCCCTTGTTTATATATCCATTGAAAATAATGTATATGTAACCGGGTCTCACATGCGTACTCGACACTTTTATTTGCATTCTGATCCCGCGAGACTTGCCTTCTCAGAGTTCGAGAACAAGCTCTGGCATAAATACCAGCCATCCCCCCAAGTTTTGGGGGGAATTTGAAAGCATAGCAGTTTGTTACTCTAGCACTTTTTGGGCCGATTTATGTCATTATTTCTGTAAAAGTTATCGAAATGTGTTTTTAAAAGAATAAAACCATAAACAATGCACAGTGGGAACAGAAAGAGTTTTTATTGTATTATTTGCACTAACCACAAATTGTATCCCTTGTACTATTATGGCGCATATATACGTGAGAGTCGCTATCTAGCGCGCTAGCTAGCTTAGGGGCGACATCTCTATTGAGAATGTTTTATCTGGTCTATCTCAATAACACACATAATGTAGGTCATATACTGACGTCACCAACGATAGAAACGCATCACCCGCAAAAAGTTCTGTACTATGATCGAAATAACTGAACCACTGACAGAGTCCATAATGATCCACATGTGACAATCCAGGTGTTTTACGGTCGTTTGAATAATAGCAGCTCAATGTTTTATGGCAGAGCAGCGCGTTGTTAAAAGGCCAAAAATGCTTAAGCTAGTACCTGAGGCTTGCACCGAGATGTTGGGGCTATAAACGTAGACCTTTTGTGAGTCACGTTCACTAGTCGCCTTATACGAATCAGATGCACGCTTTAGTTATGCCAAATTTAAAAGCGGAAATGTGCGAACGAGCAGCGGATTGCCTGCAAACTGGAATGTCACCACGTCAAAGCGGCAATTGCAACACGTCAACAACAGTACCGTCAAAGTTCTGGACAGCCAGGCGTCACCACACATCGACAAGATGGAATAATCCTGACTCATCTACGCAACAGGTATCACGTAGCAGGCCGTACAGCCTCTGGTACCAATGATCATACCGTACTTCGACGCCTTAGGCAGCATGGATTGATGGTGCGTCGTCCATACCACAGACCAATGTTGACACCCTGACACCGACAGCAAGACTTACCCGCGCAAATCGTCATTAGACAGATAGGCAAAATGTATTGTGGACAGATAAATCCCGTTTTCAACTCAGTTATGCAGACAGACGCATTCATGTCTGGAGACGACGTGGTGAAAATTTTGCTGACTATTGCCTGCGACTGATATATTTTGGGGCAGATGTAATGTCATCATATTGGGATGTTCATAGCAGAATTCATCTGGATGTGTTTCGAGGATCAGTGACAGCTACAGTACAGACTAGAACTAACTTAACGTCTGGATGCACCTAAAACGCACCGAAAACGCGCCAAATTCTAACCCAGCAAATAATTTAGGCACCGGTTAGCACGACTCACATGCGTCTGATGTTTAGTTTTAGGGGAGTTTTTGTTTTTGTTCCAGTCGCGTTAAAGGTAAAGTTAGTTCTAGTCTGTACTGTATCACGTGCGATCCTAGTGTTCCTCATGTGAACGGCTATCAACTACATCTGTCTTACCCCAGGAAAACATCCGAGCGCACACTGCCACCTGAGGCTCAAAAGGATCTTTCTTCAGCAACTAAACATTGGAATATTACCATGGCCAGCGTTGGCATCAGACTAAGCGCCCTTCGATTAAATGGCACGGCCACTGATGCGTGAACATCCACCGGCAACTGTTGGTGAAACGAAAGCGTCGCTTAAGGCCCCTTCACACGATGCAACTAGTTAGTTGTACAGTGTGAACAGATAAGTTTTTACATCTTTTAACGCATGCAACATGTCGCAAGCTAGTTGTACGATTTAGGATCAGTATTATTTTGATCAGTAAAGTTGCAAGGATGGACCAATTAAATCGATTTCCCAGTTCTCCAAAGAAGATACAGAGCGGTTTATAAATTATTATGTGTCCTATGAATACCTATGGCTATGGAATGTGTCCAGTAAGCAGTATAACAAAAGGGAAACTCGATAGGCGGCGAAGGGCCAAGGTGAGGCAAAACGCCTTTTGAACATTTACCAACACTGGCCCCATAAACCGCGCCGGGCTATCTACCATGCTTGAGCTGTCGTCTACCGAGAGAGTGTCCCTTGCGTGCTTCTTCGAGGGGGGGATAGCAAAAATCCCAGGCGGTACCTTCCAAAATGTACCCAATTTTTGATAAAAATGAACGTTATTGTTTTACATATCACATTCTAATTAGGTCACTTAATTGTTCATACCCAGAATATATTATTAGGCTAGTAAGTACTACATAAAATCTATATTACAATTTGTCGGGAACTGAGTGTATCGCGCCACAGTCCAGAAAGAAAAATGACACGCCTGTGGCGCAAAACGCCTCCCATACAAAGGAGGCAAATCGCCCACTGAGGCGTTTTGCCACAACAACAGAACAATTAATCTCATGTGGGCTCAGTTTAATAATAACCCCTAAACCGTTACAGGCAAATGTTTTATACTATTTTACTGTGTACAGATTGGTCTAAATAAAGTTTATATAAAAAGGGGTGGTCTTGAACAAATAACATCACTGGAAAAAAGTTGTAGTGTCACCAAAAGTAAGATACTAATAAGTATCTTACTATCGGGGACACCAAAACAGAAAAAAAAGTTGTGGTAAAAGGAAGAAACGTTTTTATATAAACTTTATTTAGACCAAACTGTACACAGTAATAAAGCCATAAGGCTTATGTCGCGTGCATTTAATACATGAAATGATATGTCCCAATTAAAGAGGTATTTAATTTGAAACTAACATTCATCAGCACTGATTGATTACTAAATATAAAAAAAATTATGCATAATAATAACTAATAATAATATTATTAATATAGCCAATTTTGTCATTGACCATCCTTTGATGGATCGGATACAGTCTTACGTTAGCCAGATCCCAATAAAACCTGGCATATCCCAAAACGTAGTCTGCACCAGAACTAGCCCTACCATGCTGGTCCAGATCGGGTTTTTGTCTGTCGCTACCTTCATATTGCTGTGCAAGTATGGTAGTATTGCCAGCCATTGCCGCTAGTTCTCTTCCAGAATGATCAAAACCAGACTAAATTGGATCATGCAGTGGTCTGGTTTGAATCTGACCAGATTAGCACAACGGTCTGGTTGGGATATGACCAGATTAGCACAAAGGTCTGTTTGGGATCTGACCAGATTAGCACAAAGGTCTGATTAGGATCTGATCAGATTAGCACAAAGGTCTGCATGG
>JAUELC010076464.1:0-12175 GCA_031471745.1 Cryptochiton stelleri
GACTGCCATTCTCTCTCAACATGAAGCACTGACACAGGGACGCTAAATCATGTTTTCAAAGGTTTGGTTATGAAATATATGTACCAAATATGACATTTGGCAGTCATTTCATGATTAATTAAGATTTGGCAATAAACAGTAAGGAACGTCTGGGAAGGAATCTAAGCATACACTTTTGGTCCACAACTAAAATTGTATCTTTTTCTAACCCGTATACTCTTTATTTCTGAAAGCATGAGCATGAAATAACCAGGCTTACTACAGTAGACATTAAAGTAATTTAAACCCAGAAGGGTTTCAAATAACCTAACATTTCCATTATTATTATTATTATTCCATTAAGCAGTATTAGCTGTCTTAGAATGAACTATTTTGCATAGATAACAAACTTATAGTAGCAGTTCCGTCATTTTGCTCCTCTAATTTGATCAGTATACGAAGGAGAGACCAATGATAAGCTGTCACGCATATCTCCTGTTCGAACTCACATGACTCTCAATTCACATGAATTCTCAAAGTTATTAAGTTGATTGATTAAATATCTCGAAGTTAATAAGTTGACTTGTGTTGTTGACGTGTGTAACGATACAAGAGACATCGATCCCACTCGGCAACCATGGTAACAGAGTTCACTGACTTAATGCATTTTAGATGATGAGTGAATACTAGAGCTTGTTTGTTATATCACTCAGCTGATGAGAAAAGCTTCATGATACCTGTTGAATATGAGTGGTTCGCAGGTGGTTAGATAATGGTTCATGCTGTCCTGCTGACCCGCGAGCAAAGTGGTAACAGCAACGCTTTTTGTTTTGTGACGTATTGCACTGTTCCCTCTGCACGTCGTCTTCATGAACCATATGTTATGCGTCCTATGAGCGCCTTGTATGTTGCCATTATTTGTTGCCAGTGTCATGCCATAGTGTTTTCCATCACACAATGTTCTGGCGCGCCCTCATAAGTGTGCAATAACCTGAATTACGTCGTAAAACCCTAACTAACAAAGACACAGTGTCGGAAGTTCTGGACTAAAACTGTGACAGTTCATACCCTATCAAATGTTAACAGGAGTAGAAAAGCTTTCGTCTTGTCATGAAATATTATACACAAATTAAGCTTCTGCGCTATGAACGCTAGTTGAAGCAGTGGATACTATTTGATCAACAAAAGCTCGTCGACCAATTTCGTCTCCGCTCAAGACTGAATGACGTTCATTATAAAGCCGTTGTAACCGCATTTCTTAGATTCAGCGTCTGCGCGAAATGATCACCTTCAATTCACGCCTGTTATTTATTTCTTAAGTGGGGCTAGTGTACTGGACCATGTATGGCAGTCAAATCATCGTCAGCCCGTTGATTTCAGACCCACAAGTGCCAGCATTAATTTCCAGACTTTTCCGCTTCCTTCGCTGCACACAGCACGACAACATCTAGATAGTGGTTATCACAACTGAGCCCGGATATAAGTATTCCCTTCCATCTGATAGCGGATAATTTTGGATGTCATTAATAAGAATGCCAGTATGACTATCGCACAAACATTCAAGTCATTTAAGAAAATAAGTTACCAAATTCGGATTAAAATAACTTGCGACTTACTATTAAATGAATACATTAATAAATAAGTTATTACCAATCTTTATTGAATTTATTTATTTGCTTGGTGTTTTAAGCCGTACTGATGATTATTTCACTTATAAGGCGGTGTCAGTGTCGATGGTGAGGAAGTCCGGGAGAAACCATCCTTACTCTCGGAATTCACTGGCAACTTTGCGTACTATGGAAGATTTTGAGCGTAGTAGAGAGCAGACTCAAACTGACGAACAGCATCGATGAGATGCACATCTGTTTAAAAGCGGTACATTTAACGCATGTAGTCACGTGCGAGGCTCTATACCTTTTTTTTAATATTTGGAACGTATGGAATTATTTCATTGATGTTTATCGTCGTTCTCAGCGGTATTTCAGTTTTTAAAAGAAAACCTCGCGAAAAACCACTTCACGATCTCCGTAGAAAATGGTGAACTTCCACATCCACTTGATCATTTTATACTAAAACAGGCCCGGCAAAGTTTTGTTACAGTCATTTAAACGTGTATACTCCAGAATACTGTGCTGTTAAATGTACTCCTAATCGAACACCACGGTCAATAAAAGACCGTTGATTGCTATATATATATTATATTAGTAGGTTTAATAGTTACGTAACTTACTTGCTATGCAGTGATAGTGTTATTGTTATGGTCGATATAACGTTGTGATCGTAGGAACCGGAATTCGTTAAAAGTCTTTTTGACAAAAGACAAAGTTTTCACTTGATAGAATTAGGTCATATTTTTTTTAATTTAAAAGTCATTACGTGTTTATTGGTTTTTCTTTGGTTTAAACTAAAACAATGTTCGAATTTTTCAATAGAAACCATCAGTACAACATTTTACAGAATTATAGTTACAATACAAACTCCATTATCATAACTCGTTGGTTTGTAGCCCTGGTGTTCCCTCAGCTAAGGAGCAGCAACAGAAAGATTTGTTTTTTTATGCCTTTCATTGTAAAGGTGCAAACGTTATCTTATTACGACACGGTTTGTGTCCTGTGCTTTTATTGTATCTTAACAGAGTTCGCTGTCAGTGACGTAATGGCGGTTCCCTTCACTAACTGTGCTAACACGCCTTTCTTTGAGTGAAATAGCTTTAAGTACGGCGTAAAATCCCAATCAATCAAACAAACCGGTATTAGAACAACCTCAAATGAATGCTTATTGTAATAGCACCACAGACAGCTTAGTAATACATTATGATCATAGCCGTAAAAATTACAGCTGTTGGACGATTGTAAGCTGGCTGCCGGATGGATTTTATCTTAGCTTTAGTCAGACGCCAGGCATCGCCTTTTTTCAAAACGTACTATTCAATATTAGTTGAAACTAGATAAGAAAGTAGCACGTACATCCTTTCTGCAACCTTTTGTTTTCAATCAGTGTCAAATTGTATCATGCTTTAAATACTACAAGAGCGTTACATCAAAAGCGACATAATCTGTCTGGCCATCTACCCAGTTAATTTCCATTGATGAATGCATTGGAGCTGTTACAGGCCAGTATAATTTTACATAAGCCGCAATGTTAACGTTTGGTCCCTTTAACCTCTGGAATTTACCATAGTCGGTTTACAATGCAAAAATCTAGACAGATGATAATGAACAAACTTCCACAGCTGATATGGATCATAGTTGGTCATATTCAGAACGTAAGAACAGCGGACTACACATCAATAGTAAGTCTTCATACACCAAAATTGGCCTAATATAACACATTGGCCACAAATTTTAAACAACCGATGTGGAAACCAAAAAGTTTTTAAAAAAAACTATTTGCAATGGGGAAGAAAAATAAGCAAAAAATAAAACAACCTGCTAATTTCAAGAACCTCTTTCTTATTCCAGTTCGCACATACTCAGTTATGTTGCTGTAAAATTCCGAATGAATTGATTTTTATGATAATATATCATTATCGTTATTTTATCTTCTTTTTTAAAACAATTAAGTACCGATTATCAAATACGTATTATTATAAGTCTAAATAGCCGGCTTGTCAAAACAGGGTTTTTCTGGAAAGTATTAAATAGTAAAGATGATTATCTTCCATGAGTCACCACATCATATATGTATTACCATGGTCATTCACTTTATGGTTGTGACAACAAATTGATTAATTTTAAATTGTTTCAATACGATCTTATTGTTGTAATGTTTAAATAATCTAAGGCGGATGACATATGATATTTATTAAGGAAATGTATGTCACAACTATGTTTATAAAACATACATATAAACAAAAACACAATTATTTGATGGTCTATATCTTTATAGAATATTCATTAGAAATAAGTGTTGGTTAATTATATCAGACATACTCATTGGAAGCCGTAAACAATAAAATAATTAGTAAAATATATAGTTGCTGTTTCGAACATTGTAGAAATCCCTTCGGAAAACACTACACGGGGTTTCCATTGGGATGTTTCCAATTCCATCGACTGCCATACATCCGGTAATTAAGGTATTTCGTTTTCGGCTAAATCACGTGGAATAGCCTTGAAATGGGACAACAGATCGTAAACTGCTCGTACTAGATAAGGCTTCATTGGCTGACGGCCATAAAAGTAGGATAATTGACCACATTTACTTTTTCTCTTACGTAATACCTCAATAAATTATTTCGGGTATTAATGTGAGCGGTGATTGCGTTGCGTCAACCCTTATACATATTATGTACAGGTGGTAGCTAAGCAAAAAACACCCCCAAAAAACGCTAAAATCGCTGTAAATTGGCCGGTCATCTGGTTGGAATGATGACGTTCCAAGCCTACCCAATGAGTTCACGTGTTGTACACTCATTGGCTTGCTGTGACTGTCCAGTGTTACATGTTTAATAGTTGATTACCATACGAAATCTCTCCTCCACGAGATAGTCTTTCCTGTAGTTTTTGTTTTGTTGGGCTTGGTCAGTTTGTCGTTCTTATTCTTCTCCTTTTTTTAACGCTAACTTCAATACAAACAGCTCCACTCTGTTGTCCATATTAATCCAAACGGCATGGAACCTACAGATATTAGATGTGGACTCTTAAGCTCGTTTCACACTATAGATTAAAGTCTGCAAATGAAGTCTGAGGACTACCAAGTACCTCAGCTCAGCTCAGTGTACTGGTAAATACAATTTATATTTCATTGAGTGGATAAAAAAATCTGTATTTCTTTGAGTGGAATATCCACGAGTTAAAATACATATTTGTTCTCATCCACGAGAGGTGAATTGCTACCATCTTTGTCAAAATTTCGTTGTGCCCGATTTTTTTTGTTCATTTTTTGTCAGAATATTTGTGAGTGTGGGGGAAGGGGGTAATTGCAATTAACACTATGACATACGCCTATGCATGCAATCAACCTGTCCGCCCGGCCGGCCCACTTTATATCCTTGTTTTTTTTTTAACTCAAATCATCCTGTACTCTTTCACTAATTGCTTTCCAGCTGCTCACATATGAAATAGGTCAGTGGAAAAAGTGCACAGTATAAGGTCATAAAATTCTCTCTTTTTCACAAAATTATCATGCTTTTAACTTTTTCATCGTTAAGTTTCATTGATTATTTGAAGTTTTGTGAAATGAAGAGGAGAAAAAAGCACGAAAAAAAGGCATGTCCAAATGATAAACCATATCAAGTTGAATAAAAAAATTGCTGCTAAAAAAATTGTGATTCTTAGTTATCCGCTAAAATGTCTTCTATATGGTGGAATGTTAATGCCAAATTGCTTTTATTCATTCTACTGAGCATTAAACACGTATATATATATATATATATATATATATTTGGAATTTTTATATATATATTAAATGTTATGCCACAATTCTGTATAACGTTACCGTGTACATTTGCTCAATTTCTTTTTGCTACAGGTTGAATTTGGAGGGGTTTGGAATTTTTCTGTGAAAGATGGCGTAATCAACCCACCATATAGTGTCTTCATTTAGGAGACATTGAGCGGAAAACTGAATATCAGACAAATTATGTGACACCGGTTTTATATAGAACTAAAACTTGATAGGGAGTATCATTTGGAGATGACTTTGATTTTTGTTGTTTTTTTTGTTTTTTCTTGTTTTAGGAAATTGCCGTCACTTCCCCCATGTGATTGTCACCTGATCATAACATATTTGCTTTAGCATTAAGTTATATTTCATTTTTTCTTCAAATAGTAATGGTTTGGAAATCGTTATGTTTCTACCAAGAGTTCAAAGATGGATGCACCAACATTTACCTCAACTCCGCCCATAAATACTATTTGGTTATACATCTTTAAAATAGCTTGTCTCAGTTAAAGAAATCTGTATCTCGTAACTAAATTAAATCGAAATTCTCCATCAGGTGTCTCAGCATGGATTTTGTTGCCAGACGTTAAATCAAACATACCGCTTAACGAGGGAACTGGTTCCACCTGATGTTTGTTTTATTTATGTTGAGTTTCAAGAAGCCCATCTTAAACCATTTCGTTCAGTGAAATCAGTAGGTCATCGACCTATACGGTCTCTCTATTTGGGATGGGGATGGAGGTTAATTATGTATCACCCTTCTCCTTTCGTCCATTGCATTACAGAAATAAAACCCTGACATCGCATCCACTATAACAAACCTTTTGTTAGTAACCGACGACTCTATGGTATTTGGCATTATACTATTCGATTAATGACCCGCAATTATTCACATTATATTCAATTATTAATATATAGCTGCCTCTCTAATATCGGATGATTAAACGTCTGTATTATCTTAGCTATACTGCCACGCCCTAGTAAACTGTGAAACAATTATAAAGATTGATATTAAAGATACCATGTTGGTGTTATAAAATCCCATGACTTCTCACACCAAACGACATCAATGTATTGCATCCTATTGTCTAAAGGGACACCAGAACGGTCATTTTTCTAAGATAGACGTCTTAATTAAGGAAGTGTGTGATTTATGACCGTCATTAGATCTGTATGCCATCTTCAACCTTGCACCATTTCGTGCTGGACAAGACAATGCTCGGCTTATCCATACACTATATTCTATATCCTGGAAGCGTAGTTTAATTATGATTTTGGGGCACGTTATACACGGTCTAGTCAATCACTTGCTTAATATCTTCAAATAGAGATTGTTTTTTGTTCAATGCCTAGAGTCTATCGTAATGAAACGATCCTTTCTCACGAACTAAAACCGATTATGGTTGTGGCTGTTTGGTTATTTTGTTTACCATTCGCTTGAACCGGAACTACTATATAAACTACGTAAAACCGGCCTACGCTTGTTTCTGGATTGATGACACATGATCTTATATTAGAATACAGACCTTTGCCCTTATGATTTAAAATTGTTTAGTAAGATTATTTCCTTACGGTTTTGGATTTAAAATTTATATTTTATATGCCTACATTTGTGTAAATATAGAGCATTATTTCATGTTAATAATGAATAACCTCATAGATTAATCTTGATATCTTATTAAATTCCCAGTGATCCATTACTGCCAGTATAGTCGTTACTGACCTCTTACAATAAACTTGTGCACGTCAGTGCAACAGATAGACACTATTATTGGTTACATAATTCATTGTGTCTTTTATACAATCATCCCAATGGAAATAAAATTTAGTATTCTATAGTGTTTCATAGTATTGTCTATAAGACAATCATACAGGCGATCGGTCGTTTAGTAACCCCTTAGAGAACACTTTGGCCAAGACGAGAACAACTATTCATGTATCTGTAACGCCTATTTCGTGCTTATTCTAACCATGTCGTCTATATATAAGTCCTCTAGCGCAGTTATGATTCTACGACACATTGTCACACATTTTAAATAATAACTAGTTACGTATAATTGCCCTCTGATAGAGATTGGTGTATTCAATGACCGCATACAAAACTTATCATTACGATGTCTTCTATATATAAGGCCTTTAGATTAATTAGGATGCTACGACAGTTTCACGCATTGTAATCGATAACTTTCGAAACATAATTGTCCCCTATAAGAGATTGTTTTTGTAATGACCAGACTATATTGTATCGACACGTTCTCTTCGTGTGAGCAACACTGGTCGTTACAGTTATGTGGTTCATCACAGCCGAGCTGCCAAAAACGGTTGATTGCAAAATTCTTAGTTTAGGTCCAACATTGTAGGCTAGTTTAAGATGCGAAGTTATGTACATCATGAATTCCCTGCAGGATAACAGATTGCTGGCATCGGCTAAGTTTTGGCTTTGTATTCGATAGGCCATTTTAGTAAACCCCTACCAAGTGTACAACATGCTAGAGAATTCCTAGAATCCTAGAGTTGGAGTTCATGTCGTAATATTAAATATAGAGCAAAGTGCTCTAACAGCTTTACTCTTCCATAGACAGAACTTGCTTACTCAAATGTGCAACTTGTGAAATTTTATAGATGCAAAATATACGACAGTAGGCTAATTATTACTCGGAGCTAGGTCGTGTACTTCGTGGCCCTGGGAAACTTTTAATCGTAACAATTATTATTTTTGTATCACGTCTAAGAATATATCATTAAATTGTAGAAATATCATTTAGTACCCTTCATAAGAACCTGCATCAGATACATCGCCTTGTGATGGTAATATTTCGGCCTCTTTTACCTTCATAATGTATGGCCATGTAACAGTTCGTGGTCATAACAAATCAAACAGAATTTAAGAAACTATGCAATACATTGCAATTATCGTTCATTCAGCGAGCAATTGGAAGGCTATTTAACCTTCGCTTCCTTTATTGGTTTTGAATGGACTCTTGTTTCAGCCTACTCCAACTTCGGGAAGAATTATGTCATGTATTGTTTTTTTATTGTTTTTCAGAAGAGTTTCCTGATAATCAAATCGTCTGTCCATTCACCATAGTATTGACTTGTATATCCCAACAGTGTATTATGTCTCCTCATTATGATAATAATTAAGTTTGTGGAGGAAGTTGAGAACGTGTTCAGTTTATCGGCTGGCGTATACTCAATATTTGAGTAATGTTCACTGGAGAGAATGGTCCCGGACGAGTGTTATAATTAGCGACGTCTGGTGGGAATCAATGACATATTGTCCATAACAGATGTAACCTTTTACAAAACATATCACTTATCTACCGTCATTAATGTTACTGACCACGAGTACCTATTAGGCCTACTTAAAATCTAAAACTTTACATTAAACTGAAATAAGTTCTACAGGGTAGCCTAGATGTGGACATTCACGTAGTTTCCATACAGCAAAACCAAAAACAGACTTTATAATTGTGTTCTGGATAATTTTCATTTTGAATTGCTCATTTCTGTAATATAAAAAAACCCACAGAAGTCAAACAGAAGATGGACAATCTGACACTCTAAATTAACCTTTTGGGTTTAAATCCAAATTGAAAATGAACACTATTAAAGAAACTGGTTTGATTGTAATTGTGTCTTAAATAGACCTTTTATTAACCACAACTGTTGCTTTACGTTCGACTTTGGTACCGGATTGCAAACAAACAAAACATGCTACATGTAAAGTATGAAGAAATGTTATAAAATCGTAACCAAGGAATCTGACACCGTGTTTGACATCGTTAGCAAATGGACATCAATATAGAAACGAGACCCCTAAAAAGTCACGAATTGATGGAATAAACCCTAGCTGGGAATAGAGGCATCAAAGGATCGATTACTTACTCTGTCTTGTGACTTTCCAAAACATATTCTATGGCAGGTTTGAAATTTGCATTTGGCTTGATCGCTAGCATACAACATATCAAAATAGAACCTAAATTCAAGTTGTTACAGGAGCTTTGACCGAGAACTCAGCAAAAATGGAATACAAATTGTTGTATTTCAAATTTTCGTCCTATTTTTCATAGGATATATTTATATATTTATAGGATAAAAATAATTATTTTTCTGCAAATCTCCACCGGCGATGCCCAAGTTATATAAACCCCATTGAGTTTTAAGAGTTATATCTTATTAATGAAAAGCTCTTCAAGAGACTTTATTTGATCTCTTATTACAATATCGAGTCCTTCTGAATGCCATAATAAATCGCACTGTTCACATTAAGTGTATATTGTCTGTATCATGTTGGTTTGGTTCTGAACAAGAACATGAGGTAACAACTCTGGTGACGAATCCTTTTATCCACTTATAACCTACCCCAGAGTGCTACTTGCTCCTTAAGGATTTCATTTCTAGTGATATCTAACTGGATAAAAGGAAGATAACGACTAAGCGGCTAACCACATTTCAAGGAGCTGTTGGTGGCCGTATTGGTAATTGCTCTTCGGTAAGTGTGCTACCGGCAGAGACTAAATTACCGAGTAATGGGCCGTATAAATCTATAAAGATGTTCTGTGGCGTGCTACTGTAAACGCAGTTGTATTGTGTATACATGACATTAGCCCAAGATATACCAAACAATCATGCCCTCGTATTGAAAAAAAAAGCAATATTTTATACAATGCTTTTATTTGTACCATACATACTTCACTTGATTATTGCCGTTAAGCAAATTGTATGTGGACAAGAGAGGCATCAATGGACCACTTACTCCTTTTGTCTTGTTACTATCATAAGGTAGCTTTAATATTTGCATTTGGCTTGATCGCCAGCAAACAACATTCAAAAATAGAACCTTAATTTAACTTGTTACAGGAGTTTAAACCAAGAACTCCATATCCTTTTCATTTGCTGTAAAAACTAAATGGATAAAAGACATATAACGGCGGTCAGACTACCGTCATTTCAACAGGATTTTTGGTTGAAATCTTGTAAAATCCCCGCTAGGAATGTCCTTGAAGAAAGACGCTCTGTTATGTTACACCTTCAAGTTAAGCCTCATTGTTTCGTCATAAATTGCATCCAGTCTATCTTATGTGGGTTTGGTTCTGTATAACAATATGATGCTACAAGTCTAGTGATGTGTTCTTTCTTGTGCATTGGTTATTCACCTAAGAGCTCTATATCCTTTTCATTGTCTATGATAACTAAATGGATAAAAGACAGATAACGGCGGTCAGACTACCGTCATTTCAACAGGAGTTTTGGTAGCCGTATGTGCAATTGCTCTGCGTTACTTGGTGATATACCAAAGGTTTCCGCTCTTCTACTATAATGTAAATTGTATCGTTCTAAGAAACGTTCACAGACGACAAAAAACACTATCACCCCTGGCTGAAGGCGGCAGAATTGAATGGCGATTGAGAACCATATTGGATCATCATTTATTTTCTGATGTATTGATCGGCTCTATACATTATATTGTCAATCGCTTAAAAAAGTGTGTCGCGATAATATAAATAGGTCGTGACTCCGAGCTCAAGATCGTTCTGTTTTTATAGATTGATATAGTTTTAGGGCCACAACTGCTGGGCTAATTTATTTGTCTGCAATATTACAGAACGGATATGTGTTTCTCAAAGATTGGGACTCAAGCCATGGCCCCGAGGTTAAAGTCATATTGCTTTGACACACGGCCCAATAATGGCGTTTATGGCTTCGTCAAATCAGTGATATTTACCTTACAAGTGTTAACCGCTTAGAGTACGCCGTAAGAGCAGTAATTTGAGATGGCTTCCTTCATACCACATTTCTTACAATTTGGGCAGGTTTCTTAACTCTCCCAGCCATATCTGCTGAGAAACACACCAATGTTTTTCTCCAAGCTCCCAGCGATTTACTATGTAACAGTCTTGAAAATAGGTGTTCGAAACATGATTTCCATAAAATTAAAAACTGTTACTCTGCTCAATCGACATAGGCACATCTCATACCTGTTTAAATTAAGACACTGTAGGTCCACATGGGATAGACTGGATGCAATTAATGATGACACAATGATGCTTGACTTGTAGGTGTAACTCAACAGAGCGTCTTTTGTCAAGGACATTGTTATCGGGGGTTTTACAAGACTTCAACCAAAACTCCTGTTGAAATGACGGTAGTCTGACGGCCGTTATCTGTCTTTTTCATTTAGTTTCCACAGGAAGCGAAAGGTATATAGAGTTCTTGGTTTAAACTCAGGTAACAATCTGGTACCAAAGCCGAACGTAAAGCAACAGTTGAGGTTAATTAAAGGTCTATGCAAAGCACAATTACAATCAAACCAGTTTCTTAATAGTATTCATTGCTAGTTGTAGTTAAATATAAAAGCTTATTTAGATTATCTGAGTTTCCATCTTCTCTTTGAATAGATTCTGTGGGTTGTTGTTTTTTATTAGAAATTACCAATTTAAAATGGCATTTATTCAGAACACAATTTGAAAGTCCGATGTTGGTTTTGTTGTATGGAAAGTCCAAATCTACACTACCATGTAGGCCTGATTTTAGTTTGATGTGACAATTTACATTTAAAGAAAGCCTAAAAAGTACTTGTTTTCCGTGACATTGCCGACGGTAGATAAGTGATATGTTTGGTAAAAGGCTACATGGAGAATATGTCAGTGCTTTCCCATTAGACGGCGGGCGGTTGGAGGGAGCTTTATGTTGGCCTGGTGCTCCGGAGCTAAGGGGCAACACGAAGCCGATATATCTGTGACGTCCTGTTATGTCCTGTGGTTGTCTTGTATATTGTCCTTGGTTCTTACCAGTGGCGTCGGGGTGG
>JAUELC010076686.1:0-12173 GCA_031471745.1 Cryptochiton stelleri
AGTAACCGTTGACTTAGAGTCAGTCGGTATATCAAAGCGTGGCCCAGATTTTACAGCAAATTGACACATCCTCATTTATATATGCTGGCAAAATTTTCAGTTTTCACATTTTTTGTTATTTTTAAATTTTCACTTAACCTACTAATATGTGGGTGGAATTAACAGAAGGCCTTTAACTTTTTCTTCTTGAGAAAAATATCTATAACTCATGTGATTCTGCGCAAAATATCTAATTTGTGGGTGCCTATGTGACTTTAATAAGACCGGTTATGTATATATTTAAAACTGCCGTACCGTAACTATAGAGACATTTATGAACGATTAATGAAGCTAGGCAATTGTAGTAATATAGAAAGAACGATACCGACATCCACGACGACTTGCTAGCCCAATGGGCGAAGGAAGCCATCCTGGATGTCACTGGAAATAAACTTTGACAAGATACAAGACAAGTACAGAACGCACACTATGGTGGAATAAGAATAAGTGTGAAAATTTACGGGGAAAGAGACCACA
The DNA here is from genome assembly GCA_031471745.1 of Cryptochiton stelleri. Classification (NCBI taxonomy): domain Eukaryota; kingdom Metazoa; phylum Mollusca; class Polyplacophora; order Chitonida; family Mopaliidae; genus Cryptochiton; species Cryptochiton stelleri. The sequence goes on from JAUELC010076686.1 coordinate 517, forward strand.
ACAAATCGATTTGTGTTGTCACTAAGCTCAGAAATCACCAGTGGAATTCCCTTCAATCTGTTTACTGTTGACCAGATCTACGGTACACCATTATCCTAAAACACTTATGTATGTGTGTCTGCACCCTTTTCAAGATCACCTGGCAATATTCCACTGGAATTAACTGTGTGAGATTAACGACTGTCAGCATCTGATATTCAAGTCGGAGTCTTGTTTTGATTGGTTTTATCAACACAAGGCGGATAGAATGCAAATAAAACAACGTACATCAAGACTCCATACTCGGTGTAAATAACCAAATAAATATCCTACGGTATAGGAGTTTATGTTTTTTAAACAGTTCCAAATCCATAGGCTTATGTCATGACACTGCAAGAATATATAGTCTAGAAAATGGTGTGGAAACTAATTTAAAAATAAAACGAACTATAAAAACAAGACATTCAATTTACCACGGTTTTGACACTCAATTAGCTCAAAAAAGAAGAATAAAGGAATTGTTTTCTCTTATACTTTGACACCTTTTCGAGACAAGGTTTGTCCCGACGTAAACCTTATTACTCCCCGTCTCACGCTTTCACCATATTTCTCGTCAAACAAGGAGGAGATAACTCTGCTAGCTGAAGTTAGCGGCCAGACAATGTCCGAGGAGAAGCCATGGTGCCATATCCCGCTGCACATAACCTGCACAGTGAAACCCGATGTGCCATGTGGAAGATGAAACTTGCGTTTAACGAAGTAAGGCAGAAATTTTACATAACCGCTCTAGCAGAAAACCAAGAATAAGCATAATTGTAGCCATTGCTCGACAGAAGGATGTCTTTATCCGTTGTTTATAATGATATTCCAGTAGAGGCGATACACTGTTTGAAAAGTGGTTTTTGAATGGTTTATTCGTTCCCGCTATTTCATTGAGATCTCTGTCTGACCGTCGAAACGGAGTAAGTGTGACAAGGATGATTGCAAACTTTCTGGAGACACCCCAATTCAATGGATATGAGACGGTGAGATTATTCTCTAAAAAACTAATAACAACTCAGGAAGAAAAGTTAACCTTCTTATCTATCTCTAACTCCTCAATTCAATCGATAAGAGATGGGGAGATAATTCTTTAAAAGACAAATAACAACACAGGAAGAAAAGGTAAACCTTCGTATATATCTCTAACACCTCAATTCAATGGATAAGAGATGGGGAGATAATTCTTTAAAAGACTAATTACAACTCAGGAAGAAAAGTTAACCTTCTTTTATCTATCTCTAACACCTTAATGTATTTAACTGTGCATGACAGACTAGGTGGACGTACTCTGTGTAAGCTCCGGTTGACAGTAGGATTTAGCCCAATTTAAGTCTACTCTAATTCATTATCATACCTCAAAAAGACACGCATAAGAAATCTGGGAGTCAGAAGCAGAAACAGAAAACACCATCCCAAAAAATAAAACTACAGACCATGAATCGGAAGATAGCGAGAGTGACAATTCGGTGAGTGAAAGTGAAGAGAGGCCAGGACGGACAGTACGGACTAAGCGAGCAGCAAGCCAGGACAACATCGCCCAGACTGGGGTCGGCACTCAACTACAAGAAATTCGGAGCTCATAAACTCAATGAACACTAACCTCACATCGAAACTGGACAGCATAAAAAGTGAAATAATAAAGGTAAGGTCCCGAACTGATACAATAGAAAAAAAATAACCTGAAATTGTAAATGCTGTCGAATTTAACGCAGCCAAATCGGCTGAGGTAGAAACTGATCTCCGATCCTATATTTCTGAATTAGAGAAAAAAATAGTTAGAATGGAGATCCATGACAGGAAAAATAATTTGCTTTTATATGGAATCCCTCAGTCAGACGACAAAGAAATTACAGATAACGTTGTCCGAAATTTTTTTCAAGAGGATCTACACCTGGACAAAAGTTGGGCAGATGATTTACATATCGTAAATGTACACAGATTACCACGTAGAAATGTGACAAATTCACAACCGCTAGGCCCTCCCCCTATTATCATTCGACTCGTTAAATACGCTGACAAGGAGACCATACTTGGAGCCGCACCTATGCTACGAGGCACGAAGAAAAGCATACGGACAGACTTGCCTACAGATCTTAAACGTCAACGTGGTAGACTAGCTAGTATAGCCTACGAACAGCGAAAAAACCCAGACACAAAGACACGGATTCGAGTGGTCGACACCTCCGTAATACTTGAAACGCGCGTCGGCATGGGGCCATGGAAGATCTACAAAGAATCGTAATCCCTATAGTGTAAAGCATAGGCTACAGCTGGATAGCATAGTCTAACGTGTTTAACGCCGTGAAGTGTGCTGTTCTATAGCACATTTATCCTATTGCTATAATCTAAATATGATCAAGTATTTCCAAATGTGAAATTGAATATGTGTTATATTATTTAAAGTTGATTTCTCCTACAGCTGCATTATATTCTGATTCAACCTACCTAGTGTGAACTCACATATGTATGTTATTATCTACAGCTGAATTATATTATATTCTGATTCAACCTACCAAGTGTGGAATTAAATATGTGTGGTATCTGGCAGTTATGGTTTCAGCTAATTTCTCCTACAGCTGAACTTCATCTGATTCAACCCAATAAGTGTGGAATTAAATATGTGTGGCATTATCTACAGATATGTTTTTTATATATTGTTAAACTACTCTACATCTGAACCTTATCCAATTCAACCAAGTGTGGAAGCAAATATGACTGGTCTTTCTCCCACAGCTGAACTATACCTGACTCAACCTACTAAGTATGGAACTAAATGTATCCTGTACTATTTTATTTCCAACAGTCTATTCCCCACAACAGCATTATATCTGACTGGACTCTACAAGTGTGATATAATTTGTGAATAGTGAAATTACATATGTGTGGCATTACACTTGATTACACCCACATTAGCAATGATTCAACTTACTAAGTTTGCAATTAAATGATATCATTTACAATTGATTCCCCACAACTGCAATCATTCAACTTACTAATTTGAAATGTGTGGTATTATTTACAGTTATATTTACAGTTAATTACTTATTCAACCTGATAAGTTGAGAATGAAATATTAGTGGTATTATCTACAGTTATATTACTATAGTCAATTTACTCTACAGCTGAACTAATCTTATCCAACCTATTAAAAGTGTTGAATGACTATGGACAATACTATCTACAGATGATTTCTCCTACAACTGAACTTTTTTTCTGATTTCAAACTATAAAGTGTGGAATTAAATATGAGTGGTATAATTAACAGTTAATTTCTTCCACAGCAGCAGAATATCTGATGATATTTTAATATCAGTGTCTCCTGATTTCTGAATTGTTACGAATTACGAATTTTATTTGAAATATGTGGCATTATTTACATTTATGTTTACAGTTGATTTCTCCTACAACTTTATTTTATTTTATTCAACCTAATAAGTGTGGAATTAAACATGACTGGTATTATTAACAGTTAAATTCTCCCAAAGCAACAGAATATCTGATGATATTGTATATAAATATGTATGTCACAGTGTTTCCTGATTTGTGAAATAATATCAGTATATTATTTACAATTGATTCTTCCCACAGCTGAGTCCAACTCAATCTATAAAGTATGAAACTTAATATGTCTTGTATTATTGTATTTCCCACACTAGGATTATATCTGATTGGACTCTCTATATGTCTGCTATACCTTATGAATTGTGAACTCACATATATGTGATATTATTTACACTTCGTTTTATCCAGAGTAACAATGATTCAAATCACTAAATGTGCAATTAAATTTGGTCTTATTTACAATTTGATGTTATTTACAATTGACCCCACAGTAGCAATTATTCAACTTACTAAGTGTACAATTTAATATATGATATTATTAACAATTTTTTCCTACAATGATTCAACTTATTACATTTGAAATATGTGGCATTATTTACAGTTTTATTTACAACTGATTTCTTCTACCGCTGAAATGCATCTGAACTTTCTATACATATATATGTCACATTGTTTCCTGATTTGTGAAATAACATAAGTACTCTATTTACAGCTAATTTTCCCACAGTTAAACTATATCTGAGTCTATTACTAAGTATGAAATTAAATATGTATTGCATTCTTTTATTTTCCACTGTTTATTTCGCACAGCATTATTATATCAGATTGGACTGTATACAGTAACATTGATTCAACTTATTCAACTTGCATTTAAAAATGTAATATTATTTTCAATTAATCCCCTCACAGTACCAACGATTCAACTGCTTTAGTCTGGAATTTAATATTTGATTATTCACAGCTTAGTCCACAAGTTACTAAGTGTGGAATTAAATCTGTCACATTGTGTTTAGTTGATTCCCCCATTGCAATAAATGATACAACTTACTATACGGTTTGAAATTAAATATTTGGTATTATGCACAGATTATCCCCCCTTAGCAACAATTATTCAACTGACTAAAATGGAAATTAAATATGTGATATTTTTTACAGTTGCCCCCCCTTAGTAATGATGATTCAACTTACTAACTTAATTTTGTCCTTTGCTTTCAACAGGATTTGAAAAAAAAAAGTATTTTATGCCCTTTAATATATATATTTTTTTTCATCAGAGTTATGGCCCTTGACGGCAAAGTCCTATTCTCTTTTGCTTTGCTGAAGTGCATTTGTTTTTGTTTCTTGTTGTATGTTTTCCATTTCAACTATGTAAAGCTTTAATCGGTCGATAATGTTCGGTATGATCTTGAATTTGTATCTATGTACAGTAATGCAGAACTTTTTCCTGTGGTCAACCGTGTGCTGTACGTCACTCAAATACTTTTTACATGTATAAATTACTTTCAAATTTATTTTTTTTGCTTTTCCTTGTTAATTTATGTTTTCTTTCTTTAATTTTCTGTTTTGTGCATCACTTTGTTAAAACTACAGATATATATGTGTTTAGCTCTCTACTTATATCAAATGATTAATTCACTTGATCAAGTTCCATTCCCGGACCTGGCCTTCCCTTTAAACGATATTCCCACTAACCATCATGATCATTCACCCGCCCCAAACCATTTTACTTTAGATATGCTTGAAAACAGATGTTTCAGGCCTATAGAACTTAATGACATAGACAACGCCACAGCAATTACAGATGACAACGAATACGAGATTCAACATTGGGACCACATTGCTTCTCATCAATCCAATTATTACTCTCCGTCATCATTCACCACAGAATCATTGCTTAGCAATCCTTCTGATCATCTCTCCTTTCTACATTTAAATGCACGAAGTCTCCAGAAACACTTCACTGAAATATCTGCTTTTATCCATAGCTTAAAGTATCCATTCTCAATTCTCGGCTTCTCTGAATGCTGGTTTAATCCCTCCACCTCAACATTATTTGACTTACCTGGTTATAAATGCTTCTCTTTATCACGTTCGAAACGTAGGGGCGGAGGCCTAGCACTTTATATAAGCGATACAATAGAACATTGCTCTTTAAAGAATGACCTCTGCTTCCTAGACGACAATGGGTCTTTCGAAAGTCTATTTGTTGAAATTAAATCTTGTGACAAAACCTATATCGTTGGTATATTATATCGTCCACCTGGTCAAAATGTTAATGACTTTAACACACAGTTAGTCTCTTTGTTACAAAATTGTCAACCTGACAAAAATAAATGTATTATAATGGGAGACCTAAATATCGATCTGTTTAAAACTGATCACCACCATCCCTCAAGGGCTTTCCTGGAAATCATGGCCTCTCACTACTTTATACCACAGATCACAAAACCCACCAGAGTTCAGTCTCGCTCAGCCACACTCATCGACAATGTCTTTACTAACTTCCACAATGCACATATTATTTCCGGTATCTTACTCACTGATATAACAGATCATTTCCCTATTTTTCATATCATTAAGTCATCAATATCCAAACAACCCAAAGTTATGCAATATAGTGAATTTCGTAAATACACAGTAGAAAAAGAAAATTTTGTTAAAAAAATCCAAAACACTAATTGGGACTTTTTATATACAAACAATCACGATCCAAATAATGCAATGAATGCTTTCACAGAAAAATTTAATAAAATATTTTTGGAATGCTTTCCTATTACTTTCCTGAAAAAACAGAAGAAAAAAATAATAAAACCATGGGTTACTGGTGGCATCCTGACATCTGTATTCGAGAAAAATCGACTCTACCGACTACAACTTTCAGTAAACGATGCAAATACTAGGAAACAATACAGAATGTACCGAAATAAATTAAATAATCTCCTTCGCTCAAGTAGAAAATCATATTTTGAAACAAAGTTTAACAAGTACAATGCAGATATCAAAAATACGTGGAAGATTCTTAACGAATTAATCTATAAGAAAAAGAGGCCCCAACTTCCGCCTAGCTTCGAAATAAACGGAACTGAGACTAAAGATAATACGATAATTGCTAACAGTTTTAATGACTATTTTTGTTCCGTTGCTGGTAACCTTGAGTCCCAAATACCCCATGTTTCAAAGGAAGCCTCTGACTTTCTCCACAATCCCAGCTGTTATAATTTCTCTTTCTCAACAGTAACCTCCGAAAATCTACAATCCGTTATAAGTTCACTAAAATCTTCTGCTGCCCCTGGGCTTGATGGCATTCCTACATCGATCCTTAAACTAGTTTCTTTCTATATATCCACTCCTCTTACTCACATTTTTAACCTGTCATTCTTTCAAGGTATAGTCCCCGATTGTCTCAAATCTGCTAAAGTCACACCAGTATACAAAGCTGATAAACCTAACCTACTTAAAAATTATAGACCAATATCTGTCCTACCGTGCCTCAGCAAAATCCTGGAAAAAATAGCAGTGAACCAAATTATTGACTACATAGAATCCAATAACATCATAGATACTAACCAATACGGATTTAGATCTAACCACTCCACCCAATACGCTGCATGTTCATTATATGACATCTTATCATCCGCTAAAGATAATAAACTTTACAGTGTAGTGACCTTTCTGGACTTGTCAAAAGCTTTTGACACCGTTAACCATTCAATATTATTAGACAAACTTAGGTACTATGGATTTAGAGGTTCATCCAACAATTGGCTACGAAGCTACTTGACCGACAGAATCCAAAGTACAGCTTTCCACGATACCATTTCCAATACATCTACTGTCACATGTGGTGTACCACAAGGATCCATCTTAGGACCAATTCTCTTTCTGTTATACATTAACGACATAACGACTATAACAAACATTCTACAATTTATATTATTTGCTGACGATACAAGTGTTGTATGCTCTGGTACGGATGTCAGTGATGCCATTAGAACCATGGGTCGTGAATTAGAAAAGGTGCATACGTGGTTTTGTGCAAATCGCCTATCCCTGAATATAACTAAAACAAAATTTATGCTTATCCCACCAATAACTAAAAAAAAAATAGACAACGCTCCAGAACTTTCTATTGGTGGGACAGCTATAGAAAAAATAAAAAGTTTCAAATTTCTCGGCCTTATTTTTAATGATAAATTAAACTGGACAGATCACATAAAATATATTAGTAAAAAAATTTCCAGAAACCTCGGTGTATTAAACAGCATAAAACAGTCTATTAATATGAAAACTCTGTTTATTCTTTATTATTCGATGGTTTATCCATATTTATTGTATTGTAATATTCTTTGGGGTAACACCTACAAGTCTCATTTGCACCCACTACTTATTCTTCATAAACGAGCCATTCGAATCATTACTCTATCCCATCGACTCGCCCATACAAAACCTCTTTTCACTAAACTATCAATCTTGCCTCTTCATGAACTCAATCAATACACAATTCTGACACTGACTCACAAGCACTTTTATCATCCTGAACTAATCCCTTTTAACTTTAAAAACTATTTTGTAAAACAATCAAACCTCCACCACTACCGCACCAGAAATAGTTTCATGGACTTAAATAAACCAATCTACTACAGTAACTTCTCTTTCTACTCTGTCAAGGTTACAGGTCCGCGTGAATGGAACAAATTGTCAAACGAAATCCGCCTCATACAATCTCAATCACTTTTCAAATCCAAACTTAAATACTTTCTAATCAATAATATTATCTCAGTATGAACACATCCTAAATCCACATGCGCACATCTGTATATTTGTATACATGTATTTGTAAATATGTTTCTATCAAAATAAGTATTTGTTTCATATGTATGTTTTCACCTCTTCTGCTGTTTAAATCTACAAATTAATTCTCGGGATAGAACAAGCTCTTTGGAGTTTTATTCCCGCCAACTATTATTTACATAATGTTGTACTATGTTTCTATACATATTTTTAGTTGGTGAATAAAATAATATAATATAGCTTTGACCTTGACGCCATGATCTTGTTGCCTCAATCCAAGCCATGCCAAGGTGACTGTACAGCATAAGGTTAGGAAGAATATGTATGCAAAGTATGAACTTCATTACTCTTTTAGTTGAAGAATGATGGCCCGGGCAAACAAATTTAACTGCGTTTTATATAGCTATAACGTACATAACGTACATCCTCGGGTTACGAAGAATATATATGCAACAAACTAACACACGAAAAAAACTAAAAAACATACGTAGGCCTACATTAGTATTCCGAAGGGCTGATTTTTCCGACCAGCCCCAAAATACATTCCATACCTGCAACTACGAAAAACGCCTGGTTAATCCACTATCTATTACCGTCTGTGTCTTGGAAACTATCGTTGATTTCTCCATGGTCTGTGTAATCCTGTGTCCGATGACTGTCCGTTTATAGCGCCAGTAGCTTTTGAAAAGAGACATACGGGTTGGTGAGTTAAGCATAATAAATTGGAACATGTTTGGATTTTAGCCGAGATTGGTCACTCGTGTACTCGATCCTGACTAAAGAAAACAGAGGAAATATATTTAATACAACATATTGAGGTTAACCTATCAGGGGTGTGGGATCTCGTGTAGATATCAGGGATGACAAATGACAAAAGGATGGCAAGACAAAAAAACGCCCGTGGCATCAGTCACAACATCAGAATGGAACGAAATGACATAACGCTTAAAGCGCAAACAAAAGGATCCGGGTGGAGGCAAGCAATTATTTCTCTCTACATTTGTAAAAGTTATATAATAGTTTATGCGTATAAACATGCAAAATAACATATGTGACGATATGTCCCATATACATCTAAATATATTAGTTGAAAACATGCAATTATCTCCAGTTGTATCGGTTTTCAGACAATATATTTAGATTGTATAGATATATATGCGACATATGTGATTTGGATAATATGACGAATACATATGGTGCCTATATTATGCCTGTATGATTACAGGGGCGGATTAAGGACGTCAGGGACCCCCAGGGTTCTCTTAATTAATTGCTTATGATTGTACTTCAACGGACTCTTTTGAATAAATGAAGACACACTTGTGACACTTAGAAAAACTCGACAAATACAACCATTTGGCAAAAGGAGTGTGTCAATAATTCTGGTTAATAAGCTTCTGTTAAACCACTGGCATATTGGCTTATGTGTAGAATGAGACCATGAAAGATTTTGACGTAAGTGAATTCTATATTGTTAACCAAATGCCCAGGGTTTGCTAACAATACAATTAGTAACTTTGTTGCAATGTGGCTGTCACGCAGTCGTGTGCCTAACTAATAGACTACCCACGGACACGCCATTTTACTGATCATTTCGAAGGCAGAAATTTTCAGTTGTAAACACAAGTAGTTGCGAGGATACCTGTAGCCTATTTATTTGTTTGCTTTTTCATAAGAGATAATAATTTTTGACACAATGATCATCGAAACTCATTAGCTGATTATTCACGAAACGATGCAGCTTAATTAAATATTGAAACATTGAATTGTTTTCTTTTTTGAATTTAAAACCCGAGCCGGGGCCCCTGTAAACGCGGGGCTCCCAGATAAATATTTACATTTTTTGCTTATTTTACATTTGTATGGTCGTATGGGGTATTGTCTGGTCGGGAGTTTTATTTGGTTGGGGTTTGTCTGGTTGGGGTTCAGACGGAGGAGATTTTGTCAGTGTTTTTCTTTGTCTGCTGTGGGATTTGTTTTGGTCTGTATCCCGTTTTGGACGCCGGTCGAGTAGCATACTCATTTATATAGCATAATTATTTATATGTATCCAGTATACACACGGCAACACATGTTATTTTGAGAAGAGTGTTTACAAATTTATGTTTATAATTCTGCAGAAATTAAAGATTTAACAGATGTTAACCACATAATTCATACCCCTTATATATTCTAAGTTTTATCTATAGTAAGTTTAATTTGGTTTATTCAATAGCTTTAAGTTGTATATGTACTTAACCTAAATTTAGGTGGTTCAAAACCGTGTAAAGTTAACTCGCATAAACATTTGGGATTAATTATTAACAGTAGATTCACATGGTCTGATCACATAGACTGTATAATTGTCAAGGCCACTAAAACATAACTTTATTGAAGAGTTCAAAGGCTCGAGCCTCGAACGTCTCTTATCAATCTTTATAACACACTTATTAGGCCAATTCTAGACTATGGAGATATTATTTATGACAATTGCACCAAGAAGGAATGCGACAGGCTGGCTTACTCTGTACTGGTGAGTTCAGAAGAACCAGTCACGTGGCTCTGTTAAATGAGCTCGGATGGAGCACCCTTTAACAGAGACGACATTTGCATAGATTGTGTCTAATGTTTAAAATTCAAAACCGTCTCGCTCCCTCGTATCTTTCATCTATAGGGGCATATCCCCTGGAACTGTCTGAAAGTACTGGGCGTATCCTACGAAACCAAGATAACATCCACATATCCTTGGTTCGCCTCGAATCCTTTCGTGGGTCGTTTTTTTACCCCAGACAATCAGGGATTGGAATGATTTGTCACTCGGTATTCGACAAAGTAATAGCCTGAATATATTCAAAGGAAAGCTACAGAAAGCCATGTGTCCAACATCTTATCCGTTGTACTCATATTTTAACTGTACAAGTTCAATTAATCTTTGTAGAATGAGAATGGGTCTCAGTCACCTTCATTCCCAGCTATACAGCTACAACATTATTGATTCTAACACGTGTAATTTTGTAATAGCCCGGACAAAAGTGTCAAACATTACTTTTTGGTTTGCCCAACATTTGCTGCTCAGCGTAGATATTTGCTTACTCGAGTCATTGCCCTCATTAGTCCTGGGATACATCACTCGTTTTATGTTGATTATTTTGCTGACCATGTTTCACAGCTTTTTCTTATCGGAGATTCATCTTTTTCATTTGAAATTAATAAATAAATATTTAATAGTGTAATTGAATCTGTGGAAAGATCGGGAAGATTAACATCTGTATACGACGATTAAAATGGAGCTTTATTTATTGCATTGAATAATGAATTCCGTTTAACCTTGTTTTGATATCATTATGTTTTATTATGTCATCTTATTAGGGGTTCTGAGCCGTAAGGCCAGAATCCCTTTTTAAATCGTTCCGATTATTATTAGGGGTTCTGAGCCTTATGGCCAGAATCCCTTTTGAAATCGTTCCGATTATTATTTTTTTAAATTTTGTTTATTTTTATGCTAGACACTCTTTGGTTGTTAA
>JAUELC010076907.1:0-12170 GCA_031471745.1 Cryptochiton stelleri
CATGTATGTGTGTCTGTTTTTATCTCACACATGTCTGTATCACAGTATGTCACACATGTAAGTCACCCATTTCGGCATGTCAGATGTTTGTACGTGACATATCACACATGCCTGTATGTCACACATGTTTGTATGTTACACATGTCTGTATGTCACAAATAACATGTGCGTAGGTCACACATGTATGTCACACATGTTTGTATGTTACACATGTCTATGTCATGAATGTCACACATGTTTGTGAGTCGCTCATGTATGACAGAACTGTCTATGTCACGCATGTCTATAGACACACTTGTGTGTATGCGTATCTGTGTGTATGTATGTACATTTATGTATGTATGTATGTATGTATATATGTATTTATTTCTAAAGATAATCACACTGGCACAGGGATGACGATTAATATTTTAAAAAATCGAGAAATGTATGTATGACACGCGATAAAACAAACAAATCACTTAAACACAAAACTTAAACTAAAATCGTCTTTAAATATTTGCATGTGACATATACATGAATTTGATGACATGTAAATAAACAAAGCAGAGACACATGACCCATGCCCCCCTGCTCTTGTCTAGTTCTATTTCGACACCCTGTTTTGTTCAAAATTAAAATAAAGGCTAAATTTGAAACGTTAACGGTTTCACAATTAACAAATCCAACTGTATTGTATTAGATGCAATTTATTAAGTACGTGTGTTAGGACGAGCTCGATCTCTCAACATTACCAACTACAGGACAAAACTATATATCTTCCTCACTGGGCTTGTTATTAACTTAAAGACATATAGTGTTGAAGGCAAGTAAATTGTGACCATAAAGAAAACTTCTACAGAGACATGTTAGATAAATCCTCTGGTTTGCTTGATTGTAGGCATGTTGTCGGCCGTATCAATTATCTACAACAACAACATAAATACAATCACTTTGTATAGATGCTTTTGGTTGTTTCCGAATTAGAATATACATTGTATATAGCTCGTGGTGTCCTATAAACAATCGTAAAAGACTTCAGCAATTTTTATAAGAAACAAAGATTTAAAACATTACTATTAAAGGGCTTACATTAGGGCGATCTTACCATTGTACCTTATGGAGCCACCTTTGTTTATGTGTGTGACCAAAACACCAAAATCGCGATAAAGTCTATCCTAGGTAATACAAGGTTGAAAGATCGCGGCTCTTTCCTGATTTTTCTAAAAATTAAAATGTACTTCTTAGTGCCCTTAATTACCAGTCTATTACTGAGAATTGGGTTAGTTGAAAGACACAATTCATGTAATAGAATCACATTTGCTGATGAAAAACGGCCGTTGGAAGACTGTAAAAGGTTTATAATATATTATTATATAAAGTTAGGTGGCCTTAACATGGAAGTACACTGTCTGGTCTCATTAGGTTAACATAAGAGGCATATCATTCTAGTAGTAATATAAGAGCAGTTCAGATAGTATTGACCTACATCTTTTTTCCTTTGTTCCTTAGTATGTACAGGAGGAGCCAGTACGTAATAAGGAAGGCTTGTTACTATTTATGTACAGGCGAAGCAATGACATTTGACATTTGTGACTATGGTTGTACAGGTGGTGCCAGTGGTATGATGATGTCATGGGTGATGACATCATATTGATGACGTCATGGGCGATAACCTCATCTTGATTACGTCATAGTGTCTGGTTTGATCTGGTTTGTACATAATAAGGAAGGCGGCTCCAGCTGTACAAAATAAGTAAGGCGTTGGCCCCCTTATATACTAACCGACACAAGGGTTGCTTCGAGTAAGGTGCTTAAAGTAGGGTGAGAGTAGTGTTTTGGGTTGTATTAATTCTAGGAATGATTGTACCCCGGATTAAACTGTATACACGGCTGAGAGGGGTGTTAGTGCATAGTATGCCTTGACTCGTAGGTTGAAACGAATAAACACCGCTAAGATATCCCTATGAATAGCCAGGGAGTGGTCCATAATTCAAGACCGGTGTTATCTCCCCTTTGCCCTTGGACTGTATGACTTCAACATCGATAGAGATGTATTTAACGCCCGCAGACCTTTGGAATTCGTATTGGGGTGTTGTGCGGTGTTGTGGGGTGTTGTGGAGTATTGTGGGGTTGTCTGCCCAGAATGCTTAGCGGGCGTGGTCTCGCGAGACGTGGCGAGATTTGGCGAGATGTCGGTGCTGTTTTGTGTGGGTGTGGTTGTGGTGTGTCATGGAGTGCAGCGTGCACTCGATTGACCTTGAGCGTGTTGAGACATGTTCGGCCTGTGACGTCATGGGGTATGACGTCCCCATTATAAACTTATAAAAGGAGACACACTTTTGTGTTTAGTGTTCATTTATTTGAATTTCTTGGACGGAGAAGACGGAGAAGACTAAGCAGACGAAACCATGTTCCAGTCCGATAGATGTCCTGCTGAATTTACGGTGAAGAAGAATTTAGGCCGACACCAGAGGGAAAAGCACGAACCCGTTGCTCATTCCTACATCTGTGGAGAATGTTATCGGACATTTTCCCGAGCATCGAAACTGATAAAACATAAACACCTTGCCCACCACGCCGCCTCAGGGCTGGAGAGACCAGCCAAACGGCGTCGTATTGATGTGGTAAGTGACAGATACTGTGTTATTTTTGTTCTTTTTGAATGTGTATGTAAATAGATTGTGTAGGTTACATGTATAGATCGCTAAAAAAAATGTAGGAGTCTAAAGTTTGATTTTCTTTTTAAAAACCAATACAGTGCAACTGTAGAAAGTATTTTTCGTGCGATAAAGTTGGCTCTGAAAAGAGCCTTTGGAATCATAAAGTAAGTGTATGTGTGTTGAGGGTTAAACATATACCCTGAGCGCCCGTAACACGTCTTGTGGACACAGTGTGCACTGATGGTGAAGATCGGGGTTGGTGGAACAGCTACGACAACAGACAGCGGGATGACAGGGTTCAAAGATAACGTCTACCAGAGCTACCAGACAGACACGGCATTCCGGGAAAGGTCCTAGAGCCCGCTGACCGTCTTCATGACTTCTCAGGAGAATCAGGGTCCTGTTGTTGTTGGTCAGGTCTAGTGGTAGGATGGGTGGGGCATTCGGGTGAAGTGGGACTGGGATAGCCCGGCCTGTACCCAAAGATAATCGATCACCTTGGGGTTCTTCCTCGTCGTCGGCTAGTCTTCTCTGTGGTCTCCTGAGTACCCGGTTGTGTTGGCGAATATGACGGGTCCTAGCGTCCAGGACGGATGTACTCAACCATCCACGCCTACATATCCATGTACGTTATATAATTCATTAAGTCTCAGTCGCCTTCGCACAATACGTGTACGGTGTCCACACGCACGGTTTTTAAACACACGGCGACGAGGCTGGTCAGGGTCGGGTAGTTCAGGTTCACTCATCGTGCTGTAGGTTGTAGAGAGTGAGGCTACTTCGATTTCTGCGACTTGTTTTATCTAGTGAGCGCGGACATAAGCGAAGTCGATTGGATTGTGAGCTTCGGTTTTGTTAGGTATGTTTCTTTATCGTGGGATTCCTGGAATCTAGGGAACAGGGAGACGTAGAGCGGTGGGGAGAACGGGTATTTAGGGGTAGTCCCACCTGAGCTGTCACGTCATGTGTATGACAAAGCGCTAGTCTAAATTTGTAAACAGGAATTTAGTTTAACGTTGTAGTTTGGCTGAGCACAGACCAACATCGACTTGTACGTCGTGTATATAAACTGACGGGTGTATTCACCTCATTTTTACTGTTGTTTGACAGACACTCCAAGAGGGCGGTCATCGCCCAATCTTAACACCCACCTGAAGAGCCATTTGAACGCCCGAGGGAACCTACCCACGAACCCGACGATCTCCAGCGAAGGGATGTCACCGAAGGTATCGTGGAGGCACCACGCCAACCGCTTCCACCTCCAGTCCCGCTTTTTTAGCCTCCATCACCACCACTACAGCCTCTACCTTACGTCTTGACCGTTCAGTCAGCTGAACTGATAACGTATCCTATGACACCACCGCTTGATCTTATCCCCGAACCAGCGGACATCGCTTAGTTGTACAACAAGCATTGGGGGCTATCCGCCTACAATTTCATCGAGTACAGGACCAGTATAACTTTCGTTTGAACTGGGTGAGAGGGTACGATCGTTTTGTGAGGGCCATCTACAACGACCAAGCGGTGGCTTTCAAACTAAATTTTGCTGATGGCCTCATCCTACTCACATAACCTAGACTAGGACAGTCTGTGACATTAATAACATAACAGACACTCACAGAATAAACGATTACCGTCTCTCATAAGAATAACCAAACAGTCACTCCAATCAATGCCACAAATTAGGTTATTCATACGAAACGCATTCAAGACTGCATTTGCATCTAACTAGTCATTATATAATCTGAACATTATCAACACAAAATTATATAGATAACGCAACATATGTTGAATCAATGACTCAACCAATCAATGATTCAGCCAGTCGGATAACAATGAATGAAACTTGAATCCCAAACGTGCCTTGTTCTTCTCACTTAAGTAGGTTATAACTAACTAATACGAGTAATGAATATAATATATTGCACATTGTCTAATATTATTTCTGAAAATTATGCAGGGCCAATTTGTCTTAAGGTAATTCAGGTTTAATTATTTAAGAACAGTAACTGACAAGTGGTCCAAATAAACCTCATTTGTTTCTTCTTCCATGACATGCTGTAAGTCCTCGTGTTATCACAGGTATTAGAAATTCATTATTCTTGAAAAAAATACAACAATTAATATTTAAACACTCAATCCTGTTGTCGATTTAGGATTTGATATAACTGATCCGCCAATGACATTATCAAATTAATAAGTGTTGATAGAAGTTACACATGATTGCATTAGTAATTAAATCAGCCCAATGCATTATTGATATTGTATCATGTTTCCCATCATGCAATTTCATTTCTGTCCAACCCAATCCAGATATGATATGGCGGGGTAAAACAGGAGGAGGTTTATTTCATGGCTGTCTAAGTTAATCTGACAACCGTAAAGTTATGCAGAAACACGACATCTTATGGGACCCTTTATTGAGAGTTTACTTGGTTCGTGTTATTAGCGATATAACGGGGTTATTATCAAACATTTCAAAACAATGAGTTATATAAATAGTGCATTGATAGAGTAGAGAGTATAGAGTTCTGCGGAAAGGTATAGAATAGGCCCTGTTTGCCAATCATTGCTTATACAATTTATACCGTAAATATTGTTTAAAGCTGGACCAGGAAAAATTATCGGCTTATTTAATTAACTTCAGAACCAATATAACTTAACCTGTCTTTGATTCCATTTGAAAAGATGAGAATCAATAGTATTGCTGAATTAATCTGACTCGAAGTCAAACAAGAAACCAGCTATTATTAGCACAAACAAACAAAAGCCGTATTTAGAAACAACTACAAAGCCTGATAATAATATAGGAGATGTCCGTCTTCTTCTAGCGTCTGAGTGTATTACAGCTTCAAAATCACAGGACTGCTGGAACTTGAGACTTCAAAAGCGCGCTAATCCTGACTGGCTGAATATTGGACAGATTATGCTTCATCTTATGATAATAATCTAGCTACAGTTGATTTTGTTTAGCTGTCTAGAGAAGTATGAATTATACTACATACAAATACTGATATTTTCAAAGCACACTGGAACAGAATGTCGACTTTTTAAAAACCGATGAATCATCTCATGTTGTAGGTACACTCTCCGGAAAGTTTTTGAATAGATACATAATCTTGAGCGGTTATGGCTGACCCAGTATAGGCATTTATACTGATGTAAAGACAGACATATACACTATATTCAATCGTTCCGAACAACACAAGTAAATCGAACTTAAATCACTGGAAAATCTTAGAATTGAAATTAATTGATTCGTGGAATCGATACTTAACGAATTTTTGGCTTGAGTCACAATTTAATTCAAACTTGATTTAGAAACTCAGAATTGAAAATATATAATTTTGAACAATATTTCAAACGGTTTAGTTTTCGAATCTATTTTATAATGGATGCTTTAATCCCTGATAAGTTTCAAATTTAATTTTATTATATTTAAACTTATTTAACTGTTTTTATCCGATCCTTGTATTGATTTTGGCTAATTCACGTTTGTTTTCCCGCAGAAGCAATTTTAATACTGCATATTTTTCATTATTTGTATCGAACAGTTTATTTGGTGAATAAATCGAAATTAGTATTGTGTATAACTCATATTTAAGTGCTATGCCCTTTGCGATACAATATCAATCTGATATAAGCTATTTGCCATGTCGTAAAAAGGCGATTTATGTTGTATCGTATTTCGGAACTAGAACTACTATTATCTGTCAATTGTAATGTGTTAAGTGGTGGTAAACTTTAGAAGTTATGTATGCTGATCTGGTACTCATAATGCATTTGACAATAATACATTACAGGATTTTGGCACTTTTAAATTACATACAAAATCGTGTTTTTTTTAGTTGCTGCATTACTACAATAGAACCAAAGAATATTAGCATTTACTGTTTTCAAGAGACTGAAGTATAAATGATATAAATAAGCATGCATGGTATTAGCTGAGAGAGAATGAGACGATAACTGACAAGTCAACAATATTTGCAATTTGTCATGGACACTATCTCTAGCACATGTCATATAGTCAAAATAGCTATCATTGGTGTCTCCATGGGTGTGTATTTGATGGACCAAAAGAAGTTTCATAGTTATTGCCAGAGATAAATTTGGTCATTAAGGTTTATTGCCATTTCTGGTCAGACTGAACATCCCTGCTTTTTATTCAGATCAAGAACGCGATAACTTCTATTCTAGGTAATAACAGGTTTATAGATCACGGCTCTTTCCTGCTTTTTTAAATTAAAAGGTATTTACTAAAAGAAGTCTTAGAGACCTTCATAACCAGTCTATATCTGAGATTTGTGTTAATTAAAAGACACATTTAATATAATATTATCGCAATTGCTGACGACAGACGGCCGTCTGAGCACTGTTCAAGGTTTATCAGATTTTACTATATAAAGTGAAGTGGCCTTGACATTTAAGTATTGTGTCTGGTCCCATTAGGTTAACATAAGAGACACATCATACTAAACTCCAACACAGAGGCACTTGTGGGCTGCTATAGTGATTTACATTACACACCAACACGGAGTTCACATTGATCTGTAAACATTCTCAATTAATCCAAAATTAAATACATAAACTGACATTTATGGACTAACGATCAGCTAATTTATTCGTTGATAACGGATACAGAAATTGTTAATCAGTTAGCAGAATTTTATTTCGATCATAGCTTGCCTGTATAACATCGGCCTTACGTCATCACAAAACAAGACAGCCTACAAGATAATCTAGAGAACATGGAGACAAATCCTACGCAGTAACATAAATTTCCCGCTAACCACTTGTATTTTCGATTGAACCATAGACTCATAATTCAAGCAAAGTGTCGCAACAGTTGTTCATCTTGAACCACGCTTACTGCACGGGTAATTCATTTTAAAACGTTGACCAAGGTAATACCGAGGCCGTTTCTTTCTTGGTGGCGGGTGGTTGGATGGAGCTTCTTGTGCCCTGGTGCTCTCAAAGCTAGGAGGCAACGCGATCTGTCGTACTGTACATTTGCACACGTTGTTTTATAACACGATTACCGTACTTAGTTTTGTGTGTATCCTGATCTTATCATTGTTTATTGCGAGGGTGGTTTCTGTCACTCATTCGGCTGGCACGCCGTTATATGAGTGAAACAACCTTCAGTACGGCGTAAACCCCCAAGGAAACAAACAAATTTTATGTGGGCTTTTAACAGCCTGGCTCAATGACCATGGAGGATCGTGTGGAGAATTGTGAAGGCCTTTAATTAAGTCTATGCATTTCATCGCAGGTTACACCTCGTAGGATGAGGATTGACTCTGCAGCTTACAGCTGGTTTCAGAAGTGTTTGTCTATCGTTTTAGAACATTTTTTTTCTTCCTCGTGTATGCAATATCCGACCTAATTAGCAAACCATCAAGTTGAAAAGCCTGGTAGGCAAAAGGCGTTCCAAAATTTAATTTATTTTCTTGATTTCCCTCTGTAGTTCTGATTACATTATCATAACAAAGACGTAAGAATATATAATTAATGGTCATCACACCACTCATTGCTTATAGTATGATATTCAATGTCATATAAGAGACTAATGCTAATCGTATTTGGCCCAATATATAATAAAATGTAGGTGAAAAACAGACAATTTAAGGAAACATTCACAGTTTGATGTAAATTTTTACTGATAAAGACTACCTTTACTGTTGAAAGAAATATTTGAATTTTACAAGCACTTCCCCATCATACTGGTAACAAATCGCAAACGTTTGAATTTAGTTTATGTGGGTAAATACAAATTCCGGCCAATACGATGGTTTTTTACGAGGTTTCTTTTCTGGTTTTCCACCAAAAAGTCGTCATATAAGTGATACACCCTCGGGTGCAACTTTAAAAACCAATCAAAGAAACAATCATACGAGTAATAGGAAATAAAAGTTTAGAACAAAATGATTCTTACATGTTGTTTCCTCTGTGCCCACAAGTTCAAATTTTGATTGGGTTGTATTCGATGCGAGGACTTAGTGTGTTTATATTTCTAACTGTGTTAACATAATAAGTTATTTGTGAACGCTGAAGCCGTAGATAAGAAATGACTTCAATGGTTTTGCAGTAATTATCTTTTTGAAGAGGCCTGCAAAGGCTGACCACAATTGATAAAGAATTTGGGGTTTGTTTAAAATCAATTGGTTTACCCAGGAAATCTTACTGTAAACAAGGCGAAGTTTACCAAGGAAAGTTGATTGCAAACAAGATTAACCATTTTATTCATGGCAGTCAAAGTTAAGCCTATACATTATAAAAACAGAAACGGACTTAACCGTGTGATACATACAATGTTTCAACAGGTCCACGATCCAAATATTTGCTTTATGGTTTTACGCCGTACTTAAAATTATTTTACTCATATGCGTGCCATCCGGATGAGTGAAGGAAACCAACGCCAAAGACACTTGGAAACAAACAAGGGCAATACACAAGACAATAACACACACTACATACATGATGTGGTGAGACAAGGTGCTGAATTAACAGTCCTAGACAATATAAACAAATCGGTAATATGTTGCCCTCTATCTCAGGGAGAACCTCTCCAAGGTTTCAAAGTAACATGACTCACGATTCACCATATCCCTCAGTGGATTGAATGCAAATAACACTCTCTTGTAATACCATGACGTTATCCCCTGTCCCAATGTTCGGGATTGACAATTCACAAATAGGTCTTTTAGTGAATTAATTTCAAAACTTTGGACTGTGAATTTTGTATTTTTCTTTCAGAGAAAATGAACGCACTTAGCAGAGTAGTCGTGGTAAAATTAAGTCATTTTGCTTCATTCCGCACAACAATTTATCCGGTCTAAGCTCTCTAACCATAATCTTCTGATTAACACATCGATCTATAATTTTTTTAAAATATTTTATCCAATATCAATGTAAGCTGTCTTTAAAGGTGTGTAACATATATTTGGGTGGCCAACATACACATGCATTTGTTTACGTGGTTGGTGTTTGATATACTTAGGGTTATTGCTTGCGTGGCATGCCAGTCAAGTTAAGTTCAAATGATGTCCACAAAGTTTCCTTTGACAATGAAGAGAAAGTGGCGGTAAAATTATATGTTGATTTAGTGTTAGCATGTTCTATCCAAAAATAAACGTTAACATCAGTTGTTGGACGGTGGATGATATCAATTTAACAAAAAATGACGTTTATAAATTTAAAATCCGTTATTAATTTTTTGAATGAATTCATCAATATCATCATTCTCAAAAAATGTACCTATATAATGAGTGGTGTTCAAGAATGTATTATTTAATGAGAGATTCAACAGGGATTTTGATGTACAAGTACATATTTCAAGAGAGAAACCCCAACACAAATGAATAAGCCTTTGCTGCGGACCATTCATTAGACAAACAGTGAACCAATAATTCGGCCAATAAACACCATATCCATATCATTATTTTTCTAGAATACAACCTATGGTACAGTTGAATGCTTAGAGGATTGTAAAACGAATACACCCTCAAACTGCGTGAACCTGTGTGTATTTTACAGTGCGGTACATAGTATTTATAAATTGTGTCTAAATGTTATTGAAACAACGTTCATTATTTATTTCAGCGCCAGTTTAGGATGGTTCATTCACAATGGCGTGATGAAACTTAGAGCTTATCCAACTCGAGCCTGTGTGGTTCGATGAATATCACTCGAGTCGGTTAATTATCAATATCACGAGCCTATGGCGACTGATTTTGAAAATGAACAGACGAGAGTGATATTCATCGTATCACACAGGCTAGAGCTTGATAATCTTTTTCCCTCACTGCATACAGTTTTTTAATAGCCAAGCTGCAAATTACATACTAATTTGCATTGTTAAACTTTAGGACACAATTTACAAAGTTATAGCGCAATAAGTCAGAGCAAAGCGGCTTCGCGTTCTCCTTAGCTCAAATAGTCTCAAGCAATGGAAGCTTCCACTGACTACCTGCTATACCCATGTTAAACCGATACACACTTGACATGCGGAGTACATCAATGAATGCGTAGGTTATCACACAGGAAGTAAATCGTACAGTTTGTTTATTTATTGCTGTGTTTACATCGATACATGAAACCGTTTGGATATTATTTGGAAGTGTTTGAAGAACTGAAAACCACACCAGGACAACGAACAGATTAGTATCCGAGAATGTTTTGTCTTCTCAAACAAATATTTGCTTATATTTATAAAAATACACACAAAACCTAGCTGGTACCATTTTACATCTCGATGATAAAAATTAAAATAAAAACGGACGTTTTAAAATAACTTGGTAATCTGATCCGTCGAAAGTTCATACTTGTTCAAACCCAACTGTGTATGAATACATTGAACTCAATTCAAACGGACTGTAATGGTCCAAAGTGAACCATTGTATGAAGGAAAACAAAGAATTAACGTTCAACAAAACACACGTAACGACTAAGTTGATGTTTGTGAACATTTCAAAAGAGCCGTCTATTTGTACATACAGTCTACTCGACGGACTAATGAGTAAATATAACCAAAGATGCAAGAGCATCAACGATTATCCAGTTCTAATTAATCAGTGCAGTTTGACAATAAAACAGTGTTCTGGTGTTGTCGGTCTAACAAAGGCAGGTTCCGGATTGTCCAATCCAAATTGTAAAGCTTAATCAGCTGAGGTGGGGTTTGAACGAGATATTTCACGCTATACGCTATATAGTTTAACAGTTTAAGTCGACAATAAATATACTTTGTTATAAAACAAATATAATTCAAAGCACATGCAATATTGATTGATTATTAAATTTCTTGTTTACAATAAAACCATTTACTGTCTATGTTTTCAAATACAAACAACACATAGAAATGTTATTTGACTTATCGGAAACTTTGATAGAACTAAATGAATAGGAATTGTATTTTATGAAAGCACTTCAAACAACAGTATCCGATACTTTTGATACCAAGTTTATAATCTGAGAAGTTTCTAGGCCCAATTTTAAAGATTTCTGGACAACGGTTCGATAAGATAGTTCATCGATTTAGAGGTGTATGTAGATTTATGAGGTTACTGGTTATACTCAGACGATTACTCCGTTTGAGACTATAGACACTCTCCTTTATATTGCTGTCTGATTAACCCTTGCATTCTTCAGACAAACCTGTTTCTTCATCAAAATCAATTATATTACTTTACCAACTGCCATTTCCTTGCACAATTCTTACTTGTGGACTACCAATTCCGGACATTCCTAGTCAACTTCAGCTAATTTACCTTTAGTACCTAAAAATAAACGATGGTGACTTTTGAACCCTTTTTCTATTATGCTTACAGTCGAATAAAACATACTAAATTAATTGTTCCATGTATGTCGTGTGATATTCTCACAGCACATTTAGGGTCGCACCATGACTCAGTGGGTAGTGCACGTATATAAGAGAAGGGTATCGGTGACTGTGTACATGTAGTTTGCTGGGTGGATTTGACAAAGTTTCTTCCCGCTCGTCCACCCAAAAAAAATACACAAACGGCAATG
>JAUELC010077017.1:0-12170 GCA_031471745.1 Cryptochiton stelleri
TCCCACTGTGCGCAGACTTAAAAATCCATCACTTATTTCGTTTAATTTTATCAATTCAGCAATCAATACTTACATTCTGTTCAACGGGAAATACTCTCAGATAATATTTCGTCTGGATACAGTGGAGAGATAACTTATAAACTCCTTTTATATGGGGATACAACATTGAATGAAAAAGTTAATATTGTTTTGTACGTACATGTACTCTCGCCAATTTATTAGACAGTCTGAAAGATTTTTTCATTGACATCGCTTGCCAGGTCACTGTGACATATAAAATATAACTCTTAGACTATACACATGTTTAATTTAAAGCATCTGTAATAACAATTGCGGTACAATGTATATAATTATGTTCATTGTAGCGGAATTTTCTTATCTCGATTATCTCTCTTAATACTCACAACAACAATTGTATGTGAGGAATTGAACCGTGGGCTACATATTCCTAAATGAGAGTTCTGTCTCACTTTCTGGTAACATGACGAATTAAAATATAGCCAAAAATCAAGTTCTATCATTAAAAAAAATAACTTTAACTCGTAGAGGTTCCGCCAATGTATTGGGTTTGATATGTGTTACTGGTGTGAAGATACGCTAAATAAACCTGGATTCAAATATTCAGTCAACACAAGACATTAGAAATAAACACGCTCTGTGTTAGATCAAGAATAAAACTTCAAAATGTTTATTTAAGCATAACAATGTGTTGTGTCTTTTTTGTACAATTTCTCTTTATCATTTCAAGGCATGTAATCACTGAATAAATGTTATTTAAAATGCTCGTATGATATACTAGTAATGGTGCCAATCTTCAAATTTAGCCTAACTGACGATAGGTGGTTGTAATTTCATTGACAAAAATCCAGCTCGCCCGAACTGTGTTGAAGCTCTATAACAGTACTCAACAAACCCCAGCTCCTATATCAGTCTTAAATAGCTGGTGGTGACCATTCCCTTAACTCTGGACTGGTACACAGGAATCTCTCACCATTGCAGTTCTCTGTTGGAAGTGACAATTTTGCCTAACTGTGGTATTCGTCACTTAATCCCGGGAACTTTCCATACTGCCCACACAATCATCAGTTTGCTGCTATCAACTACAAGAATTCTTAGCTATACTTTTTAAGTTTCAAAGTGCTTCAGCTATTGTTGGACGGTATTTTATTATTGGACAATGTTTATCCGAAAACTGTTTACTATCTCTGGCGTGCTTTCCGATTTAATACAAGAATATATCTTGAACGGTTTTCGCTGCTGGAAGTGCTATATAGGTCAATGGCAATTCCGACCTTCACCTCAAATCAATTCCCGAAGCTCCAGTCACTGCTGACCTTTAACCTGGCACTTCCGAGTTTTGGTGGAAATTGTAAGCAGTTATATTTAGATGTTTTATTCATATGTCTGAGTCTTTTTTTTAATTTTACTATTGTTTCAAAACGATATTTCTGGCTTTTGTAGCGTTTTACCTTTTGGAATAATTCTTATTATCATAACCCATGCACTTTGAGTCGGCTTCGAGACCTTCTCAGAACTGACTAAAATCTCGATTATCGCTGCCTTTTATAGTTTCTGAGACGCAGTGGGCGGAGCCTCCAAACAAAATGCGAGCATTTGATTGGTCGAGGCCATACATTGACACGTCAATAAAAGCTGTCAGATAATTTTTTTAAAAGATTTCTAATGATCATATTTCAACAATAATTACCAAATTACGGCTTTAAATATATTGTCAAAATCTTTAAAATCGTCGAAAATTCATAGAATACCGAAACAATAATGAATGTAAAGTTAGAAAACGAATTAGAACGATATCACTTTGTCGCTCGAGACTAATATCATAACCCAGCCAGGTTTGTGGATTCAACTACAACGATTTTTTATTGGTAATAATTGATAGACAAGTCTTCATAAACTTGAGTGGTTATTCAAATACGATGCAGTCCTGCTTGACTGCGTAGCGGTGAAAAAAATACATTGGCATTGGCTGGAGATGTCACGTCTTCTCCGCGGTCACGGCGTAGGAAGTGAAGAATCACACGATTTTCGTTGAGACGCTCCAATGCCTCAGGGAGAAAGAGTAGTGACGTGGGTGGTGACGATCCACGGCTGTACAGCACAACCATTGTCATGCCGGTATGAACGGTGGCCTCGGGAACCTTATTAGAGGGGCTGCAATACTTATACCGGAGGACAAGTAGAATCGGGGTGAGCAGTGTCTCATAACAGGCCATCCAGAGCTGTTGGAGGTGGTCAAGGGTCATGTGGTCTAGGGGTCCCATCGGGGATTCAGCGATATTCATCATCATCCCCGTGGATGGGTAGGAGGTAAGAAAATCATCCACAGCTTCGATGATGTAGGTAGAGTTGACTATCTCCCAGGCTTCTTCGTTCAGTGTCACGCCGAGGTGTAAAGGGTAGAGTTTATCACCTTCTATGTACACCATCCATCGCTTGGTGTGAACGTAAATGTGATCAGTTTAATACGTCTGACTGATCCGTTCATCACCGGACAGATCAAATTCTTGACGTACTTCAGTCACCTGGGTCTTCAAGTCCGCTTCACCCTCGTAGGGTTGAGTGTTGGGGATGTCCTGCTAAATCAAAGGCACCCATCGCCTGTTTAAGCTTTTCCCATTCATCTCGACTGATGGCGATAAGATGGCTTAGATCTGGTGATATCCGTGAACGTCAGCCCCTCTGGATGGAACATTAGTTTTGTCCAACGTGACAACATACTCTCATTGACGGGTGAAGACGATAGTGCAGATAACAATGTTGCATATGGAGCAGGTGGTGGTGGCATGAGATCGGTGTCTGACCGCCCTAGCCGGTCTTTTACTTCCCCGAGGATAAAGGCATGGTGTTGGTGGTGTTGCTGGTTCGTTTTGGCATGGTCAGGTAGGTGGTTAGGCTGGTCAGCAGGCTGGTAGTTTGTCAGCAAGTTTTATGCAGCAAGCGCGGACCGCAGAGGAATCATGCTAATCGCTGATTGGTCAACTTCGTTCTTGAATTTGAATCCGATTTTGCACAAAAATGCACACATGTTACTCTATACTTGTGTGGTAGTATTCTGGTACCGTTTTCAAGGATGGTGTGTGGTAATTGATACCCAAGCAATCAATCAAAAAAGGCTGAGGCCGATTCATCGAGTGTCTTGTCGGTCTTTAACCCTTTGACCAGTTTCGAATAATGCCGATAGGCTCGTTGACATGCTTTGTGTAAAGGCGCTCTTCGTACTTGTTGACCGTTTCGTTTCGAATTGGTTTGCCGTTTACGTGGTCTGGATGTTGTGGACATCATAGCTAATTGGCGAACTCTTGGATTAGCCTTATGTCGTTTTCGCGGCCTGGGTGTTGTGGAAATCAAGGCTACTCGGCGAACTCTTGGCTTAGCCATAGCGAAAACAGGACGTCCGCTCTCGTTAATGTCCAGAGGTAGACTAATATATACATGCTCCACATCCATGCTTGATACTGTCATCTTAATACTACTACTAAAAATAAACTACCAAAATAGAAGTTTATTGACAAAATAAACAGATTTGTGCGAGTGCAGTTGTACTTTCAGGTAGATTTCTTAACACTCATTCCTCGAGCTGCATCTAGACCAGATGAGCTATGACGTGTTCGAGGCGTAGAGCGTGATGTCATACCAACGCCAGGACTCGATTCACAGCTCCGCGTTCCCCGTCATTTTCGTTCAGCATATACTTTCGGCAACACGTATCTTTGGCTTTCAAAATTTAAACACGCTTATTCATTTTTATTCTGGGTAAAACGTTTCCAAATTCAATATCAAGGGGAGATAATATCAAGGGCAGATAATTCTACAACCAATCTCATTTTGATCTCTAATTCATGGTGCCCCATCTATCGGCATTGTCATTTATAAAAATTAAATGACCTTTACCACATTCAAAGTTGTTTCAGTGTGTTCTACCATCCAACTAGCTCAGTCTCTGGTCATTAAGGGTAAAACGTAGCTCGCATAAATATATTTATTCATACGTCTATTTAGATCACCATTCACTTGAGCGATCCTACACGATACACACACATAATAGTCACCGAAAAAACAGTCGATCGAGACGTCAACTCATTCTACGTCATAACCACAGCTGTTTTTTGTAGCCTGATCCGTGTGACGTCACAACCTTGAATTGAACCGTGTCTGCGTTTGAGCCAAGATTTGTACTGTTTAACGTGGATTGCTGTGAGGTTCTAGAACAATATATCTCTTTCCCGACAAGTACCGGCCAACAACACCATGGTCGTGTGATTTAAATACTACCATGTGAAAGAGCACGTTGACTTCATCCACCGCTGCATGTGCAACATGTTTTCTACTGAGGACATGCCGCGTTAAGTGAAAAAAGATACACAACTGTTGAGACATTTGAGATCGCCATTTCGATCCGTGGACCACAGCACCGACCAATCAGCAGTCACCCACTGATCGAATGACCAATAAGACATCACAGCTTGTCCTCATTCGTTTAACATGGGTTCACATTTGTGCAAAAGTCGGATTTAAAGATTTCAAGGAAACCAACGGAGTTGACCAATCAGCGACAAGAAAACGTTGGGTGTTTCCTCCACGGTTCGCACCTTTCAAACCAAGTTTTTTTCAATCTGAGTCTATAAAAAAGCACTACCAGTGAAGCAGTGACCAGTACCCATCATTCTAAAGGCCCTTAAGGGCCATCCACATCTTACGAAAGAGTCTTTCCATGTAGTTTGCTCTTCTGTCTTGTTAAATTTAGTTATTTTATTTTTAACTATTCCAAATCCTTCTCAGGACATCCATACCTTACAAAAAGAAAATCTTGACATTTCCTTGCATTTCTGTGTTGATTGATGTATTTTTTTATTTTTTTTTGTAAACTTTGACATTAAACACCACATGCATAAAATCACCCTATCGCTCCTATGTGGATTCAGTAAACGATCGTGACGTCATCACCACCCCATCACACCACCATCACCTCATGACCAATGGCGACATAACCCATGACGTCACAGGTCGAACATGCCCAACACCCTCAAGGTCAACCGAGTGCACGCTGCACTCCATGACCCACCACAACCACACCCTTTTAACACAGCAACCATATCTCGCCAATTCTCGCCACGTCTCACGAGATCACGTGCGCAAAGCATCATCAGAAGACAACCCAGCCACCCCCACAATTCCCCCCCTCCCCAACACACCACTTTACCCAATTACGAATTCCAAAAGTATTAGACGTGTAGTTCAGCTTTATCGATGTTGAAGTCATACAATGCAAGGGCAAAGGGGTTAACTCCGGTCTTGACATGGGCCACTCCATGGCTATTCATAGAGATATCTTAGCGCCGCTTATTTGTTTCAACCTACGAGTCAATACATAATATGCACTAACCCCCCTCTCAGCTGTATATTTGGTTCATTCCGGGGGACAATCATTTCTTGACATAATACATCCCAAAACAATTCTCTCACCCTAATTTAAGCACCTCACTCGAAGCAAACCTTGTGTCGGTTATTATACATGGTGGTCAACGCCTTCCTTATTATGTACAGGCGGAGCCGCCTTCCTTATGATATACAAATCAGACCCCAACCAGATCAAATCAGACACTATGGCGTCATCACTATGACGTCATCACCATGACATCACTATGGCGTCATCAGCCATGGTGTCATCATTATCACGTCTTGCACCGCCTGTACATAAATAGTAGTAAGCCTTCCTTATTCTGTACAGGCGGTGCAGCCTTGCCTCCTGTACATAAATAGTAACAAGCCTTCCTTATTTTGTACAGGCGGTGCGGCCTGCACAGCCTGAACATAAATAGTAAAAAACAAGGGGAGATAACTACCTGCCGATTGCCCTAAAACACTACTTATTCGGTACAAAATGATTACACACTCAGCTGGTCTTTAAACACTACTGACTTCAAAAGCCTGTCTACAAACCTCTTTAAGAAAATAATAGGTCTACTACTTGCAGCTGCCCACACTAAATATATATGCAGAATTACTAAAATTCCAATCAGGCTTTATAAGTGGCCGACCGTAGCTGGCTACCTTTTGATCTAGATATTACTCACAATTGTTTTTTGCTTGAGTAAATTCGAAAGTCTGGTTGTGGCATATATGTATATATTTTATAAATTAAGAGAGAAATAGTCGCTTGCCTCCACCGGGATTCGAACATGGGACCTTTGGGTAAGAGGCCCAACACTTTACCGACTAAGCTTCGGAGGCTCACGATAGAATGCTTCCTGATATTGTATATATATTTTTATAAATGAAAAGACAAACTAAATTTTACTTGCCTCCATCTGGAATGGAACCCGGGACCTTTGGGTTAAAGGCCCAACACTATACCGACTGAGCTACGAGGTATGTTGCTGAAGCGTCATCGACTTGAAAACGGTGAAAACATTGAACATCGTGAGGCAATAAATCAAGAAGTTGTTATTCATAAGAATCATTTATTTACCATAGTCGATAAACGAAGAACGAACTCTAAATATAGCCAGCATTTTACAGCTATGGACTATTTACAAGGTGAATATGCTGTTATATTGACCCAAAGAAGAAATATTGAGCATGGTGTCAGCTTTTGGTCAATATCAACAGCATAATAAATTTGTATTTTTAAGAAATGTTATTGTTAATAACGTTTGTGAAGTTCACATGTTGAAATATTCATATGGTGCTTATATCAAAGTAGCTCACTGCTTATTTATGAAAGCGTTTAATTTGTTTTAACTTTATTTTATTCGGCCGAGAAATTTACTAACAATTAGGCACCTCATGACCCAGTATGCATGTAACTGTGAGCGATCGGCAAAGATAAAAAGCCTGCAAAATAGAACATAGATGTTTACTTTTTTCAATGAAATCACGTTGCCTCAAAGCAAAGCGCGTGCTATACTAGTCGGCTGGGCTTTCAATTCCAATGACAATATATGTTTACGCCTAGGGACGTCATGTTCGTTGTGTCGTGTGCCACAGAAAGAAATGTACAATTCCGGAGATGTCATGCTATTTTAGAAACCAATTTAATATTCACTGGATTTCTCCAGAGAAATCGGGTTAATTTCTATCGGCAGCTGATACTGACCGCTTACCGAATTACCGGGTCGTAAAGTCAAATTGGCTCTTGCAGTCAATGCAAATGTAGACTTCTACGTTGCTTACCCCAGTTGCCAAATAATAAAAAAACAAGCTCTAGACTGTTTTGTGTGTTTCGATATTCAAGTTAAGCTTAAGTGGAGTTGTATGGTTCAATCAACTTGCCAGACTGTGTAATTTGGTATATTTCTATCAGTAAACGAAATCTGGTTTGTTTCTTGTTTATTGAACCAAAAGTCATAATGTCAAGTCGGCTATTGCTGTCAATACAGGCGAAAAAATCTACGTCGGTTACCTCAGTCGTTAAATGGAAAACTGACTCTTCTCTGTTTCGTTTCTTCAACGTGGGGTTGTATGGTCAAATCATCTTGCCAGAGAGTGACAATCAATGCAGTCGATAAATTATACGTAGGCCTACGCTACCCAAGTCAATAAATGAAAAACGCACCCTTAACTGTTTGTTTTTTGTTGATATTCAAATTAAGCACACGTACAAGCCTATGGTCTAATCTACTTGCAGGATTTTGGCAGTCAATAGAAGAGAAGATGAATAAGTCGGTCACCCCGACTAAATAAATGAAAAACGAACTCTGGTCTGTTTCTTGTGCCTCGATATTCGATTCTAGCCAATCTAGGATCTTGCATTCAAATCTGCTTGACATACCGTGACAGTTAATGCCGTGGGAGACATAAAAGTCGGTTGTTCCCAGTCGTTAAATGAAAAACGAAATCCGGTCTGGGTCTTATGTTACCATGCTCAAGTAGGTTTAATTATGGTTACGGCTTGTCGTAGTGTGACTGTCAATACACACGAAGATGTCCAATTTGGTTTCTCCAGTCGCTAAATGAAAAAAACGAACACCTGTCTATTTCGTGTCTGGTTTGGATGGTCAAATCAGTTTGTCCGACTGTGAAAACTAATGCAGGTGAAAACGTATACTTCAGCTATCCTTGTTGGTGTGAGTCTGGTGTGTTTCGGTAATCAAATATAGCTAACGTAGACTCGTATTTTCAAGTCTTCTTGTCGGACTGAGACAGCCAATGTAGCAGAATATGTATACTTCGGTTACCTTGGTAAATAAATGAAAAACGAACTCTGGTCTGATAGTCTAACTCAGCAACATTGGGTAGTATGGTCTAATCAGCTTTGGCAGTCAATATAGGCGAAGATCTATACGTGGGGTATCCCAGTCAATAATTAACAAGTGGTCTTCGGTCAGGTTTGTGTGTTTAAGTATTTAAATTTAGACAAAATAGAATCGTATGATCAAATAAGTGTGCTGCATGGACTGAGACAGCCAATACAGGCGAAGTCCCAAACGTCTGTTACTCATAGTCGTTCAAGGAAATACGAACTCTGGTCCCTTACTTGTGTTTCGATATTCGATTATAGCCAACCTAGGATCGTACGTTCAAATCTGCTTGACAGACCATGACAGTTAATGCAGTGGGAGACATAAACGTCGGTTGTTCCCAGTGGTTAAATGAAAAACGAAAACCGGTCTGGGTCTTATGTTACCATGCTCAACTAGGTTTTATTATGGTTACGGCTTGTCGTAGTGTGACAGGCAATACAAACGAAGATGTCCACTTTGGTTTCTCCAGTCGCTAAATGAAAAACGAACACATGTCTATGTCGTGTCTGCTTTGTATGGTCAAATCAGCTTGTCCGACTGTGAAAACCAATGCTAACGTAGACTGGTATTTTCAAGTATTCTTGTCGGACTGTGACAGCCATTATAGCAGAAGATGTATATGTCGGTTAACTTTGTAAATAAAGGAAATACGAACTCTGGCCTGTTTCGTGTGTTTCGATATTCAAACTTAGCGAACCTACAGTACTGACTAGAACTAACTACCTATAGCGCGACTGGAAAAAACACAAAAACCCGCCTAAGGCGAAGCACGAATCACTTCAGTCCGCGCTCTGACGCGTCTCAGCCGCGTTGAAATAAAAACAAAATCGCATTTATACGTTTTTGAAAACGCCTGGAGACGAAAAGTAGACCCGATTTAGGAAGCCCGCTGATGTTTGACTCGCGCCATGCTCGACGCGATCGAAAAAAACTTCCGACGAGCTGATTTTTTCGACACGCGTCTACTTCTAAAGTAGGCTGGGTTGCTAGTTTTACGATCGCGATAACCGGCACCTAAATTATCTGCTGCCTCAGAATTCGGCGCGTTTAAGGTGCGTCCAAACGGTAAGTTAGTTCTAGTCTGTACTGTATGGTCATATGGTCAAATCAGCTCTGGCAGTCAATATAGACGAAGTCGTATACATCAGTAAATAAACGAAAAACTAACTCTGGTCTGTTGTTTTTCGATATTCAAATTTAGCCAACATAGGGTCGTATTGTCAAATCAGTTGTGGTTATCATTATATGCGTGGACATATTGGTTTGCCGGACTGTAGCAATCAATACAGGCGAAGTCGCATCGTCGGTCCGGTCTGCTTGGGTATGGTCATATGGTTAAATCGGCCTGTCGGATTGTGGCTGTTAATACAGGCGAAGACGTGTGTGTCGATAACCCCAGTCAGAACACGACAATCGAACTCATGTATGTTTTTCGTGTTTCGATATTCAAGTTTAGGCAACCTAGGATTTATGGAAAAGTTTGCTGTGGCAGTCAATATTGGCGAAGATGTGCACATCGGTTAACCGAGCCCAAGAAGAAAAACGAATACTGCTATGTTCAGTGTGTTTTGATATTGAAGTTTTGTCAACGTTTCTCGTATGGTCTAACAGACATTTCCGGAATGTGGCAGCCAGGAGAAAACGATCACCCTAGTCGTTAAAGGAATAACAAACACCCGTCTGTTGTGTTACTTCTGTTTAGATATTTACGTTCAGTCAACCCATGATATTATGGCGTGCCAAAGCGGCTTGACCCACTGAGGCAGCCAATACAGGCGAAGGCGTAAACTTCAGCAGTCCCCAGTTGGTACAGGAAACACGAAATACGGGTTCGCCAACGTAGGGTGGTAAGGTCATATCAGGTGGGCGGACTGCTACAGACAATACAGGTGAAGACGTGTATGCCGGCTTCCCTAGTCAATAAATGAAAAATGAAATCTGGTATAATTTGCCAACCATGGGTGGTATGGTTAAATCGGCTGTGGCTGTCAGTATTCGGGCGAAAATGTCTTCATCTGTAAACCAAGTCGCTACACGAAACATGAACTATTGTCGCTTTCGTGTGCTGCGATGCTCAAGTTAAGGCAATTAGGCCTACGCATGGTCTGGTAGGCTTACATGAACATAACAGTCAATATAGTCGAGAATGTATAAGTCGATTACCGTCAGAAAATAACACGAAAACCTTATCTAGCCGGGTTTCGTGTGTTTCAGTATTCGTTTTTACCAACGTATGACGTTATTTCCAAATCGGCTTGCCGGACTGTTGCAGTCAATACAGATGAAAAACTATGCATTGGTTTCCCCCATACATTAAATGAAAAAGGAACTCTGGTCTGATGCGTGTGTTTCGATATTCGAATTAAGCCAACTTAGGGGTATAGTCAAATCGGCGAGCAGGCAAAAACGAATAGGTCGGCTATCTCAGTCGATAGAAAAACTGAATCTGATCTTTCTGGTGTGTTTAGATGTTCAAATTCAGACAACGTTGGGTCTTATGGTATAATCACTTTGCAGGAGTGTGACAGTCAACATTGACAACGACGTTTGAGTTAGTTATCCCTGTAAATAAATCAATAACAACGCCTGACCGGTTTTGGGTCTTTCGATTTTCAATTTTACCCAACGTTGGGTATTATTGCCAAATTGGATTACCAGACGTCGGTTCTCCCCGGTCAATAAAAGGAAAACGAACTCTGGTCTGTTTTGTGTGTTTCGATATTCAAGATAAGACAACCTACATGTCGTTTCACAAGGACAAATTGGCTTGCAGGGGCAAAACAGGCGAAACCTTATTATCGGTTACCCTGTGGGGCGCCTAATCGTGTTTTGCGCCGAATCATGGAAAAAATTGCGCCTAATCATGTTATTGCGCTTAATCGTTTAAACTTTTGGCGCCTTATCGTGTCATGGCGCTTAATCGTGGAATATTTTGCGCCTAATCGTGTAATTGCGCTAAATCGTAGAAACATTTTGCGCCTAATCGTGTAATGGCGCTTAATCGTGGAAAATATTGCGCCTAATCGTGTAATGGCGCTTAATTGTGGACAATTTTGCGTCTAATAATATACTTGCGCTAAATCGTGGAGAGTTAAATAATCTTGTGTGTGAGTTTTTCACTCCCCTCCCACTGTAGGTCAAGCCCCTCCTCTCAGCCTCCCCTAATAGTTAAACAATTTTCAAATGAAACTATTCGATTGATACCGTATTACCGTAACTCATTTCCCTTCGTATAGAGTTCGTACGTTTCTGGTCACAGGGAAAACGCTTTAGGGCGACCAGCTCAGTTAGATATTTGGTGTAATTTTTGTGGTGGTTCATAGTTTTAACAAACAACTGTTAATGTAACAGCCAGCCCACGGCTGGAGACGGTTGTTCAAAGTTCTGTTAACTTAGCGGTCAGATGGGCCCGATGCTTAAGAATGAATATCTATTATGTTGTAACATAAAATTAATTTGTGACGCCATGTCATATAACTTGTAGTTTAGGCTACATGAATATAAGTACATTCATTATTTAGGTCTATATATATTTTTTAATAAATGAAGAGAGAACAATCCGAACACGATTTATATGTGTGAAAGATCAGTATTTGCTTCACTGAGAAATGCGATATTTCACTATAGTCAGATTATACTTGGATTTTCACTACAAATGTTTTGCCTCGAATGCATTCGTTTCTATTATAACGAGATATATGAATGTATATTATATTCTCTCTTCATTTATTACAAATATATTATATGTTATTTCATGATACAACACTTATTCGACATCATTTGATGTCATGTTTCGAAAAACGTCATGCTGGTCTGAAAATATCACAGGAAATTTGGAAAAAATAATGTGATTTACGATTTTATCGACGATAAAATTTCAAAGTAAAGTTTGAAAAACATTATATT
>JAUELC010077127.1:0-12164 GCA_031471745.1 Cryptochiton stelleri
AATACTGTTTCAATATTATCCTGGATGGTTTCCTATAGACCAACGTCGGAATTAGGAGGACAATATAAAACTGATATTAAGAGAGATGTATTATGGACCTCTAGCCAAACAAGCTCCAAAATTACACTTACGTGTCTAGGAAGCAGCGCACGCTAAGTAAGACAAAATAAAGCCCATTTCAAAGTTCCTTTTTCTCCTAAAGATTTATACCGCAGATTACTGGACCTGTTATTAGGCGTCATATCCATCCAACGTTGACAGCTTAATCGCAGCAAAACCCGACTGAAGTTAATGTTTGGATGAAATTCGGCGCCAGTGAATGTCTAAGAGTTTAAGATAACAATTGTTTAGGGGGTTTAAGCCCAATCATAGTTGTTGGGGAACGATCAGTATTGTCTCTGAAACAGTAAACAGTAATTTCGTAACATTAGCCTACTTCCGGTGTCGTCCAGTTGTACATGTTGAATATTGATAACGGGGAATAACTCGAACTACACGATAGTTTCGTTAACGTGTCAGAAACGAAGGAGGGTCGTGGATATCATCAGTTTGATTGGTGGCTCTTTATGAGGTGTTACATGACTCATCACTCACTCACTCACTTCACTAGAGCCGAATGTTGGCGGCAAAGCGGAATTAATTGGGGAATGCCGTAAAGAGTCGGTTGATGCTCTGTAAATGGTAACATCTCCAGAGTCTAATGCTGAATATACATGTATAAATGTTTAGTCGAACTGTTTGAGATTTGATGTGCCACTTACAAAATAAAACAATATGTGATTGATGGTATATAAAACTAACACATAGTCAAATGGAATTCTAGTAATATACTAATTTGAGAATAAATGATAGGAAAATTCCGCTAGCATAATTAGGCAAACAGTAAACGAATATATACAATATGACAAATATGCACTAAAAAACGATAGAGTGGAAATAAGTCCACTTCTTCTTCTACAATACATGTTGAGTTCAGATCAAGTATGACCTCCATTCTCTATCATGTCGATAACTTGATGAATTTATCCATACAATTGTTTGAAAACACATTAGTTTGAAAATGATATCAATGGAAAGCGATGCACAATGTCACACACGCTATTTCTACATGCATCAGTGGAAAGGAACACGTTTAATATCATATATGCAGTAATTTACACGCTACAAGTGCAAATTATTATGCTAACAAACAGGAGAGAAAAGAAAGGTACTCTTCAGCTTTCGAGAATAGTTTTTTGTTCTGTTTGGATCAGGAACTATGTCCCCCCTCCCCCCCCATGTCGCAACCCAACCAACCGATTGAAATAGAACTTCCATTTAGTTGATCAATTATCTGCGGACATTCAGAATATAGCCAATTTACTAACGCGTGAATGGATCAAGTGTTTAGGGCGATTGATAAACTTACAAAAGTTTAATTTTTCTATGAATTCCAAATGACTCGGATTAAGGATACTGATTTGTTGTTCAAATTAAGAGTATTACCAGCCGTCTGGGTTTTGTCCACTATATCTTTGTAGTCAAGTCACTCCACCCACGTTGTAACTATATTGTTAAATATTGCTGTTACTGAGTGGTTGAATAAATCGAATTCACCTGACACATGTCTGTAAATTTGGCGTTATGGTGTCATTTTGACAGTTTAAACGCGCGCGAAACTGTTTGACGAGAATAACATTTAAGACTCCTATTCAGTGGCTATTAAAATATCTATATCCGGACCGTTTTAGCCGCTGCTAAATCAGGGAATTTTAGCCGGGATGGCCTCCAAAAGGAGCTCATTTAAACTATATAATCAAAAACCTGTATGAGCCGTTACTAGTCTGAATTTTCAAAGAAACACTGATTGATTCCTGAGAAAGTTATGTCACAGGCGGACAAATAAACGACTTCGGCCTAAAATACCAAGTAAGCAACTTTAGCCTGACACGCCCCTATATAAAACGATCTAATTAATTTCGTTTGAAATGGGTGGCCATCTCCCGGAAACAACCAGCGGCTAATATGACATGTTAAACAAAAATAGTCGCTTCAATATGAGCGTATCAAAGTTTGTATTGAGCAATTGGATTGAACTTGACTGTTTTAGTATGTGAACAAACTTAAAAACTTAATAAAATCGAGGCCAACTGAATTTGTTGAAAAACCCTAATTTTGGGTACGTATGTGACTTTAAGTTATGAATGGTTAAACAAAACATAGGACCAGGGAAACAAAACAAATATATTTATTAGACAGGTGGTTAAAATTATACATGGTAAACATAGGTTTAACCAAGCGACAAAACAGTTTTGTATAAAGCAGACTGTTAGGCTCTGGTTGCATAAACAGAAGGTCTGGTACAAGTGCATACACATGCTTATAAAATGTCACATCAGTGTCAATTTTATTGTGCCAATTATTTTCATTAAAGTACAGTTAACAGTTCTTTAGTTATTCAATGTTTTCACGCTCATGATGTAGAATGAGTGCGTCTTGGAATTACTAAAGCTTCAGATAAATACAGGTCAATTTACTAGTTCGGTGAACGAAGTCAATGTATTTGTCATTGACGTGCATGTTAATGTATATTTAGTTCTTCAGTGTTTTTTTTAGTCCCTGATTTAGCATGAGCGTCTAGACATTTCTAAAGCTTCTGTTACATGTAATAATAGATCAGACCAGTGTCATTTTCCTTTTGCCAACGTCCTTTAAATAAACTAGACAGACCAATGATAGCCGTTTAGTCGTAGACTTCCAACTGTATGATGGATTGATTATCAAAAGAACCGCAACCATTTACAGGAATAAAGTGCATATCCCCTTCAATACAAGCTGTGTCAAATAGTTATTTTTACAGTGGCAACTGGCATTTAATTACTGCTATTTGGTCTGTTACTAGTTTGTCTTTCTTGAAATCATTTTAAAATGTAAGCTAGTATGCGTAATATCTATGCAACATGTATAGCTTAATCGTAGGAAAACAAAACTGAAGTTAATGTTTTGATTAAATTCGGCGCCACCAAATGTCTGGGAGTTTAATAAACCTTAATCGTTCAGTCAGTGTGCCCAATATGTCTTAAAGTGACTGTTCACTCATTAATTGTGTACTTCTTCCGAAGAAATGGTTACACTCTATCATATAGTTATGTCTATGACGTATTATAATCGTGCTATAAAGACACATCATCTTGTCAAGAGATGTAATTTTGTTTCGTGGTATGTGTTGACGCTGGTGTCAGCAGGACTTCAATGTATGATTGACTACAGTTTTGATAATATTTTTTATGATTGTAGTACATGTATATCATCAAAATGAAGGATTACCGTAATACAATGAACAGAAAACGTAAAAGGAAGTACTTTATATAGAGTTAGTCTTTGTTATAGAGTTAGTCTTTTTTATAGAGTTAGTCTTTTATATAGAGTTAGTCTTTTATATAGAGTTAATCTTTTTTATAGAGTTAGACGCCATCAGAATTGGTGTTGTTTGGTCTAATCTTCACAAAATTTATTCTTAGACAAAACAAACCCAATCAAATTGTAAACCATCAACTAATGAGATTACTTGCCAGAGTGTTGACAACTAGACTCGATATTATTTTGCTGGTTAACAAAATCCCCACTTTATACCCAAATCTGTTACTGTACAAACCATAAAATATTGATTTTATAAGCCACCAGTTAAAGCTCATAACGATAGGCTATATCCATTATTCAGTAAAATAACCATTATTCCACTAATAATTTTGTCAGATTGATAAGCCAAAGGAACCAATAATACGTTTAAACATGTAGAGAAGGGTCAGTAGATATGTTTTATGCCGCAAAAGTAAATAACTCCTGTCTGGTGAATTTAATAAACTGCGTGATTAAACAAATATAGAACATCATCTTATTGTATGATGTGGACCATCACTGGCTTAATAAATGTTTTGTAGTTGTAGCACCATATGGAAATACGCGCTTTAACAATTAATCATATTAAAACTGGCAACAGATTGTCTTGAAGTGAAGTTAAAAAGCTCCAGTAAAATCAAGAACGTACACATTATTTGTATCATTCCACTTCTAAATCGTATTAAATCGGTTCAAATACACCATACATTCAAGAAATTAAAGCCTCCAATAGGAACAGTCTGTGATACCAAAATGATGGGATCAGTTATCTCAAAACAATATATTTATAAAACCAAATTCAACCCACTATGCCTACAATTTCGAACTTTATTAAAATAATACTACACCATATTTCACTTGAAAAATCAATAGCGACGATTAATGATTCTGTTGAAAAATGTGAAGACAGATGGAATACTTTCTACATATTTTAAGACAATTATATGACCTCAACGACATAATGTGTAATAATTATATTGAGGCATTTAGTGACATTTATGTATTTAGGGAGATTTATATATTTAAAGATATTATGCACTATGCGATACGTAGGCCTATGTATTTAATGATATTTATATATTTTCTCTAATTTAAAGTACTATCTATGTTATTTTCATTTTTGGATTGCAAAGTGATTAAATTGTATCAATTGATTTATCCAGTTTGCTTATGTATAAGTGACTATTTATAATGTTTAACTATAACCAGTATTATGCATAATTATTTTGACCACAAAAACCATGCGATGTAATACGCAACCATATAGATTAATCTTTTGCAATTTCTGTACATATAACATTCTTCCATCTTTGTTTATTTATCTATTTATTTGTGTTTGTTTAATTTAAGCAAGTATAGACTATCTATGTTGATGCAATCTAATCATAACAATGTAAATAATAATTTTAATAATATTTTACATAATGACATATCCGAGTGTGCTCAGTAATTGTTCACCTACAAAAAATTGTCAGCATACCCTTTGTTTATTGGCTTGTCAATGGGCATAACTATTTTACATATCACGCCATCGACACCACAGCAATAGCCCTGTCTCAAAGCCAGGTCACGTGGTATTGTAGAGGCAATTATAAAATCGTTGCCACTAAACATGAATATAAAAAAAGGTCAAAGGTGTGTTTGAAAAAGCCTACCTACCGAAATGGAGTATGGAACTATTTCGAATAAAACAACGGCACACTCCACGCCCTGTCGTGTACACGCTGGAAGATTTAAACAGAGAGGTGCTGGCCGGTACGTTTTACAAGGCTGAGTTACAAGACGTCACGGCCACCCCCTACGAGTATTTTCAGTTGGACAAGATTCTCAAGACGGAAACACAACAGCGTAAAACCTACAATTGGGTGAAGTGGCTCGGTTGGCCAGCGAGTTTTAATTCTTGGATTCCAGCCACGAAGACTTGAAATGTATTTAAACACCCACCACACAGAGGTATGTTAGTCTAAGCACCCACCCTCGATGAAGATTGAATTGATAGATAACGCACGGATCGCGCTGTGAACCCCTTGCCGAAAAATACTACGAAGACACGTATCGGTGTGGTAGTGACGCTCATAGTTACGCTGGGTCTTTGGGCAGGTGCTATTACCGTGGACGTCGCATCGCTAACAACAGTCAAATACCCAGATATCATAACCTTGACACCTCACAGACCACCCATACCACCGCCCCATCCACGTCACACCCATTCAGTCTCTACAGGGACAACCCCCGTGTCGCACCCATCATAGTGGGTGACGTACCGCCAAACCACCACCACCACCACGAACGTCACTCACAGGGGTGATGGATACCCAATTTCAACAACCCTTTACAGCCCTAATCACAGGCGCCACGGGGAGCAGCAAGTCGTTCTTTACCCGGACCGTTATTCAACACATCCAGCTCCCGATCAAATCGTTGCGGTGAATGGCAACCTCTCTACGATACAATCGCCACGGTGGAATTCCAGGAAGGATTCCCGGATGTGAAGATGTTCGATCCCAGTGCCAATACCTTAGTGGACATGGATGATCTGATGGCTGAAAAAGACGACCGCATCACAGCACTCTTTACCAAAGGAAGTCTCCATCGGAATATGAGTGTCTTGTACATTGTACAAAATTTGTTTCACGGAGGGAAAGACCATGGCACCATCTGCTTAAACGCTCAATATTTAGTGGTATTTAAAAACCCCTGTTATGCCTCTCAAATCAACCACATCGCCAAACAGATGTATCCTGGGCAGAGCAAGTTTGTACGAGAGAGTTTTGAGGTAGCTACACGGGAACCCCACGGGTATTTACTCATTGATTTAAAACAAACCACATCGGACCATCTCCGGTTACGCACGGCTGGCGTGCCCAGTGATATACAGTACGTGTACATGCGTAAGGTATAAAACAGTACGACGTACTGCCACCCATCAGTCATCGAATCAACACCACCGGGAGTAGCATGTCAGCTCGATTAAAGACAAATATCTCCGCGTTACTTGTGCTGGCAACAGCCACACCAGCCGCCTCACCTGCACATGACAGTGGTAGTGACAACCGACTCATCAAGTGTCTGTGTGAAAGTGCCAAAACACTTTAAATGGGAATGTACAACTCACCCAACGTCAGAAGGGTGAGTTACAGCCGTATTAAACACAACTCCAACTTCTAGCCAACAAAGCCGTCAGTGTGAAACGGAAACGAGCCGTCGTCCAATGAGGTGGACCGATCATAGGACTGGTGAATTCACTCTTGACAGTGAAGAGTTAAGTCATGGCAGCTGTGCAAAAGATGGACCTGGTGGAACCTCGCTTATTGAAAGCCTTACAACGCGCCATAACTGCAACAAGCACAGCTCAATACACTATGGATAGTCAGGCCGAAGCGCTCTACACGCTCGACAAGGAGATGGAAGCGGTCTAACGACGGACATACTTGTCGGATACCGCGAAACTTCACTAGTACCACCAGGCACTGCAGCGTTATTTGATTTACCAGGCTAAGAGGCAAGGGACCACCGATAACAAAACACACACCACCCCGAGACTAGACACCGGTAATCACATCACCTCGCTGTCGTCACCATAAGGTGTCACATCAGGGGCGCCATCAGGTCCCCCATCAAGTGCCCCATCGGGTGTCCCATCAGGAACGCCGTCAAACCCAACAACCCCCAGCACACCCAACACACCCAATACACCTAGC
Source organism: Cryptochiton stelleri (assembly GCA_031471745.1). Lineage (NCBI taxonomy): Eukaryota > Metazoa > Mollusca > Polyplacophora > Chitonida > Mopaliidae > Cryptochiton > Cryptochiton stelleri. The sequence continues at coordinate 7,080 of JAUELC010077127.1, forward strand.
GTGTGGAAGCGGGTGTCTTAACCAGTATCCCTGTCTTCCTCCGTAAAAAGCCAATGCTTTACAACATTGAATCAAAATGAGTCCTTTCACCCGTTGGAACGACAAAGCTGAACTGATCGTCGAAGGTCGAGTGATCCCTGAAACACACATGGTCGTCCTCATCAACGACGCCATGTGCGATCTACGTCAAGGGGCGGCCCCATGCCGCGAGCTCTTAGCTCAGTAATTCAGAGCACTGAATATCCGGAGAGATAGGGTCCCCATTAAGGCGTGGTGGACAACAAGCCATGAGTCGGTCTTGACCACACCACCCTCCACACCATTCACCACGACACCATCACGATCCCGACCCTCGGACAGCACCCCCTGAGTTGTCAGAATCGGTCCTTTTTCAACACAGCGACACCTCAAGGCGGTGACACAGCACTCAGAAGGATAAACACATCCCCAAACCTGACCAGTCCACGAGGACGAAGAACCCCACGATGTCGCATCATCCCACAAGGCCGCATCATCCCCCGCGACGGCGCTAGAGGCGGCACCTGCTCTCGCGGCTTGACCCGCTCTCGCTGCGTTACCCGCTCTCGCAGCGGCAGCGGGACACCATGCGGACAATCCGGCACACATCGACGCACCATCCGTAGCACCACCTGTACTCGCCGACTCACCAGTGCTGACGGGCTACCCCCACTCTCACCTTCGATCACGCAATGGCTGGACGAGAACACCCACAGTGCGATGACCACCAACTACCAAGCCTGAACTTGGAAAACACAGACCTCGCAAAGTATCACGACCGCTGTGTGTTGTCAGTATTGTTTGTACTACGCATTACACCGACCTCGAATTGTCCCTATGCAGCGGGTCATCTCCCTGTTTGAACGCCCACCGATCGAGAACGATGTCATGGTGTATGATTTTATAGGGCATTATTTCCTGGCGAATGCCCCATTTTGGAAGTCTGAACTGAACTGGACATTGTATTGAACATTTGAACGGCCGTGTAGGTTCAGTAGGTCTCTGTGTACAGTACCCACGTATGACCTGTTCCATTTTGATTGTAGTGTTGTTGTGTTAAATACAAACAAAAATTGAGTACTCACCAAACATGACTGTGTTTTTATTTTTTTATTGTTGACTTTAGATACATAGATAGAGGTGGTTATATGTGTGTATAGGGGTTGTTGTCTATAGGGTGTGGGGTCTGGTGTTTATTTGCAAGTGCAAAATTTGAAAGACCTCATTCGTAAGAATTGGGTTTGTCCTAAAAAGGACCTTTGGAACAACCATCGTGGTGGTAACGAGGGTGAATGGTGGTAGCTAGTAGGTTGGACAAAGGTGGGTTGGACGTCTGGTTTGATGGTGGGTTTGACGGCTGGGTTGGTGGATGGCTGTGGTGGTTTGAGTCGTCTGGTTGGGCTGGTGGTGGTGGACGGCTGATTGATGGTGGACGGCTGAGTTGGTGGTTGGTTGGGTTGTTGGTGGACTGCTGAGTTGGTGGGTGATTGTGTTGGTGGAAGTAGGGTGGTAGGTCTAAATATGTGGTAGATACACCATCATCCAAGACCTTTCGCTTTCCGTAAAAATAGGTGAAAGCTGCCATATGCTTGGTGTATGAACGAATCTCGTTGTCGTGGGCGAAGAGTCGCATCCCTCTGTTGATTCCTAAACAGCTCTGCTGGGTCTTCAGCACGTCGCCATGGTCACGTTGGTGCGACTCACACCTTTACAGGAGAAGTTATCACCGTCCTCCCCTGAACAATAATAGGTTTTGGACAAAGCCATGACATTTGGTCTCCATTCCATTCTTTTTTTAACAACCGGGGTGTCCGCGTGTCAAAGTCGTAATGGTGACGTCCAGGAAGCTAGCTGTCTCGTTTAGCCTCGTATGCATCACAACACTCTGGTTTGATGAGAGATTCCAAATCGGGGTGGGAGACGGCCATGTGAGCGGAGTCTGTATCCATCTCACAACACTCCCAGTCACTGCGGTCAAAGTGGTTGTCCATGAAATCATAATAAAATTCCAACATGCGTTGTTTGGCGCGTTGGTATACCATGCAGCCGATTTGCAACGGTAAATTGTACTTGACTGTTTTCTTGCTTCAACAGACTTCGAAGGTATCATCGACAATGACAAAGGTCTTTCGGAAATGGGGTGAGTTCATCCGTTTTTGGGCTGTCTTTGTGTCGCAGATATGGACGTCAGTGTGTTTGTCAAAATTGGTAACGTTCTTCCCATTGGCTGAATTACCTAAGAGTTTCATTGTTTCTCCAATCAGTTTTTAGGAGGGGTCGCTATCACCTTATTGGCGTGCTCGGATGACATGCTCAGCAAAATGTTGGAAACAGGTACTGGGGTTGTATTGAACCACCTGGTGGATTTTTGTCACCACAGGCCCATGGGTCAGGTACCAGCGTAGAAGTGGTGTTCCCAGTAAAATTTGCTTTCCCCCATATACTCCCAATCAACGTACGTCTAGGTGTGGTTAATATGTTTGCAGCATACACCTTCCTGTGTGGTCCAAAATCACCCCGAGATATCATGGTGTTTTTAAAGATGGGTGAGCACTCGGATAAGGCTGGTCTGAGGTGGTCGGGGACTTAGAGGTCACACTCCATACAACCAAACTGTCGATTGTCACCACAGCGTCTAAGAGTTGTTTTTGTGTTCGGGTCTTGCGGCGATGTAAGGGATGGGTGTGTGCCTTTAAAAGATCAGCCAGTGAAGAAGAGAAACGTCTTGTCTGTTGAAAGTGACATTTGTATGGGCCGTGCGCACCTCCCAATAAACAGACCAAACCCTTGCTATTCATGAGGTAGTCAAGCAATGGTGTGGTGGATGGTGCACCGACCCTGATGTTTGGTAGTTTATTGATGTAGAATACTACTCATGGCGATCTGCGCTACGTACCACTCTGTGTCTGGGCTTTGGCGTTGACCCCATGTCATCGGGTCGTGGGTGGTGAAGGTGGGGTGGTCTTGTAGGAGGCTGTTCAGTGTCGCTATGCTTTGAACCAACTGAGGCATAGGTAGAACTCTGGTGTTGTTACTACGAGGGTTAAAGTAGCGCACTTGGTTAGTTTCTCGATGACGTAGGATGAGGCCATAAGCAAAATTTAATTTGAAGGCCACCCCTTGGTCGTTGTAGATGGCCTTCACAAGTCGATCCAACCCTCTCACCCCGCTCAAACGAAAATTATGCTGGTCCTGTACACCACACCCCGGATGAAATTGTTAATGGATAGCATCCCAGTTCTGGCGGTACAACTTAGAAATGTCTGCTGGTTGGGGGATGAGCGCAATCGGTGGTGTCACAGGGTCCGCTATCAGGTCAGCTGGTTGAATGGTTAAGGCGTACGGTAGAGGCTGTGGTGCTAGTGGTGTTGAGGGGTGTAGAGGTCGAACTGAAGGTGGAAGCGGTTGGCGTGGTGCCTCCACGACATTCTCGGTGACGTCCCTTGGTTGAAAATTGTGAGTATTGTTGTTGGGCTCCCTCTGGGGTTGAAAGGGCTCCCACATAGAGGTAAAGGCTCAGACAACATCACTGGGGGATGACCACCCTTTTGGGGTGTCTGTTAAACAAAAAAAATATGACATGAATACAACCGTCAGTGTATTGACACGACGTACAAGTCATTGGTGGTCAGTGTTTAGTCAAACTATAAAGTTAAACTACACTCTTGTTAAAACATTAAAAGGTATTGCACTTTGTCATACACATGACGTGATAGCTCAGGTAGGACTACGCCTAAATACACACTCACCCCACCACTCTACGACTTCCCGTTAGACAGATTCCATGAATTCTCTGATAAAGAAACACACCTTACAAAACAAACAAAACACCGAAGCTCACAATCCTATCGACTTCGCTTACGTCCGCGCTCACTAGATAAAACAAGTCACAAAACCCGATGTGGCCTCATTCTCTACAACCTACAACCTATAGCAGGATGAGTGATCTATCTGAACCTAACAAACCTCGGCGCTTTGTGTGCCAGTCATACATGTAGACACCCTACGTGTATTCTACGAAGATAACTCAGACTGAATGCCTTGCATGATCTACATGGAGGTGTCGGCAGTAGAACCTGGCATGTTCACCGACATACCCAGATACCTAGGAGACCCCAGAGAGCCGTAGCCGACGCTGATGACGGACCCCAGCTACACCAATCCCGCTTCACTGGAATGCCCCACCCATCCCACCACTAGAGATGACCACCACCAACAACAACAATAACAACCCAAACAACAGGACCCTGATTCTCCTGTGGATGACTGAGGGAGAAGGTCAGCGGATGCTATGCCCTATCCCGAAATGCCACGTTTTCTGCTGCAGTACCTGTTCCACCCACCCCGATGTTCACCACCAGTGCCCACTGCGTCGAGGTACGGGCGTTCAGGGTATTTGTTTTAACCCACATACACAGACACACGTGTATTATTCCAAATGTTCTTTTCAGAGCCACCTAAATCACACGAAAAAAAATTACTACATTTGCACTGTATTGGTTTTATTATTATTATTTTTTATTTAACTTTAGACCCCTACATTTTTTATCGATCTATACAAGTAACCTACACAATCTATTTATATACACATTTAAAAAAAAAAAGAAACATGGTATATGTCACTTACCACATCAATACGACGCTGCTTGGCTGGTGTCTCCAGTCCCGGGTCGGTGTGATGGATAAGGCGCCGGTGTCATTTCAGGTTCGATGGCTGGATGAACACTCGAGCACAGTCACCACACTCAAATTGAAGTCGCCCGCCTTCTCCAGGTTGGTGGTTTTCCCTCTGGGGGCGGCCTAAACTCTGCTTTGCCTTAAAGACAGCCGGACAGCTATTACACTGAAACATAGCTTCTCCGTGGTCTCCGTGATCTCCGTATGGTGTCGTCTGTGTAGTCTTCTCCGTGGTCTCGTATGGGGTCGTCTGCTTAGTCTTCTCCGTGGTCTCCGTCCGAGAAATTCAAATAAATGAACACTTAACACAAGCGTGTCTTCTTTTATAGCCGTCGATCGAACCAGACCAGATCAAACCAGATCAAACCGGTTCTAACCAGCCACTATGAC